>CAODLS010997290.1:0-15780 GCA_948243855.1 Flueggea neowawraea | reverse complement strand
GGTTGGGAGGAGAATTTGTCCTGGCCTTGGTTTGGCAATGCTTCATTTGGAGTATTTTGTGGCTAATTTGGTTTGGAAATTTGAGTGGAAAGCTGTGGATGGAGATGATGTTGATCTTTCTGAGAAGCAAGAGTTCACAATGGTTATGAAGAGTCCATTGAAGGCTCGTATAAATGCTAGGATCCAAAATTGATGTTGTTGTAGCCTCTTTTCTGCATTAATTCACTCTTTTTCTTGTAGTGACTGAAAAATATTAATATGATAGAATACATTGAAGGTTATTTCAGAACTCCTGCTTGGTAATTTCAGACAAGTTCTAAATTCGTTTTTAACATGATTATACTCTATGAATTGCTGAAAATAGTTCTTAATCATGAAGAGGCATTGGGATGAAGCAAGGCACAGGAAGAACCAATTAATCCAACCATTGAAAAATGATCCATTGTTTAGTAAGAGTATATTTTGTGGTGCTTGTAGCAATAGGAACTAGCCACAGCAAAGTTGTTTTGATTTCTGCTTTGAAAATCCAAGTTTATTCAACTAACAAGCTCACTACAATCATTTCTTGATTACATTGTTTACGGCAGTAGGACAAAAAAAAAAGATTTCCTCCTAGAAGTAACACCCAGAACCATTAAACGGATGTAATCTTGGTCATGATTTAACAACGATATCATCTAATGAGCTTTTAAATTTGTTATAAAAAAGTATATTTCTCCTGTTATATGGTAATTTGAATTTGGCACATAAACATAAAGTCTAAGTTCGTTACTTATTGTGCACTTTAGTACATGTAATACCACCACAAGAAATTTCTATTTGCAACTGACAAATGTGAGAAATTTACTACTGCTTTTTCACCTTTTATATGTGTAACATTAGGGAATACTTGTTCTTACTTGAAAGTCAAGCACTTCAAGTATGAATAGATGAAGATGACCGGACCATATCAGAGCAAGAAAAGAGCAAGTGAATAGTGCATAGTGAATATGACCGACCATATGTAAGAGTTGAAAGTAGTGCAAGCGTGAGATGTGAGGCTTACTTCATGTTTAGTCTTTTATTTAGGTGCAAAATTTCATTTTAGTTCTTATAGTTGCATTTTGCACATTTTGAGAGATAAAGCACTATATTTAGGTTTGGGGCTTTGAGTTTTATTTCCCATGTATTTTTACCCATTATCGTTAGTATATTTTATTCCTCCATCACCCGTGGATGTTGGCATAGGGGCGGAGCTAAGCTGGTCGATCTCACTGGCGACCGGAGTAACCCATACACTCTCCCCCCTCCTTCTACCACACTAGGTTTCGTCCCTCTCCTCCAATCTGTAACTCTTGCCTCTTGAACAGCATAAGGAATCCTTGTGCTGTTATAATTTTTTTTAAACCAGGACAAAACAGCGTCGTTTTATCCTAATTTGAAAAAAAATTAATGTTGCCTTTAGTGAACGACGAGTCATTCATTTGACACGTCGTTCGCTGAGGCGAGTTTAAAAGAAAGGTAAAAAGAGACTGTCGCCTTTCATTCTCGATCGATCCCCTTTCAATTCGTTCTCTATTTTTCTTCATCTTCGACCAAAACGCGGCCAAAAGCAGTCGCGCACGCCACATGCCATTCCCTTCTTCCTAAACCGTCATCTCCGTTCCGTCCGTCCGTGCCGATAAGCTTGCCCTTTTCCACTCTTCTTTTTTTCTTCTAATTTCAGTAACTCAATTAGTTAGGGTTTGACGGCTTGTTAATTGTTAGGTGACCAGTCCGCCACTGCCATTCCCTTCTTCCAAACCACTGAGACCAGAAGCCGCCACTATTCGGAGAATTAGCGTCACGCACACCGGCCGTCGTCTCCGTTCCATCCCTCCGTACTGGTAAGCTTGCTCTTTTCAACTCTTCTTCTTCTTCTTCTTCTTCTTCTAATTTCAGTTAATTAGGGTTTATTAATTGTTAGGATGTTAGGTTGAATTAGTTGGATTGTTGAGTAGCCACTTAAGATTTTAAATTGTGAATTGTTGAGAATTATGAATAGTTGAATTGTTAAATTGCCATTTAAGATTTTGAATTGCAAATTCTTCTAATATCGGCATATTTTTTGTGGCAAAAAAAATTATTTTAGTTCATCCTAGTACCAACAGTCCGAGCCCACGTCCGGTGATTTTTTGCTCCGCCCCTGCATAAGCCAAACCTTGTAAATTTTTTGCATCGCTATTTATTTTTCTATTTTGTCAAATATTACTTCCAAATAAATTTTGCTTTCGTGCTAAAATCCTAACATTGATGTTAGCTTTAATATCATTTGGGATCTATCATGATGTCAAAATTTTGACGTTGACAAATTAATATGATCGCAGCATCAGTTTTGGCCTACAAAAAGTTAAGATGCACGTACTGATATCAAATTTTTTGTCGAACATCACTCTTGGGAAGGACAATTTACCAAACACAATAATGAAAGAACAAAAGCAAGATTTCAAAGATAAATTCTACTAACGATAATGGGAGAAATCGTACATCTCCAAAGCACATCTTGATGAATTTACTTCCTTGATGGACTTAGAAAATCTGGAGATCAATTATGAGGAAGAGTAGACTCTCATGTCGCACCATTGTTTACGTGCACTGCATCCTACAAGCATTTTCAAAATACACTGATTTTCAGCAAGCAAATTTCCCCTTTTGGGGAGGTGAAAACAACTTTATTTTCAAAAGAATTTATGGATAAGGAGCTGATTGGTAGTAGTGACGATAGTCTTGCAGAAGGCCTAGTTGTTAGAGAAATATTTTCTAATATAGATTTTGTTGTAACAGTAGTAGTCATCTCAGTTGTAAATCAAATCTAGACCCAATAATTTGACTTGTAATCATTAAAATTTATTGCTTTAAATTGACAAATAAGCATCAACATAAAGATCAGAAAAATCTAAAGAAACCTACTGAAGCCAATGTTGCAAAAGATGAGGTTTAGTGTGATGTTTTCACAGTAACTGACAACAAAGCCAAGTTTAGACAGGAGTGGGTTTCAAGATTTTGATTGCTTAATTCACATTTCTCTCAACAGATTTTGGTTTTTCACTTATGAACCATTTAGCAGTGGAGTTGTGTTAATGAGCAATAGTCATCTCTGCAATGTTATTATTAGTTTCGTCAAAATCATGATTGATGATAGTGCTGTCAGAAACTTGATTAAAGTGAAGCATGTTCCTGAACGTCAAAGTTATTAAGAGGCTATTTAGGGTCTCGATGGTTACAAGTTTGATGACAATGATGGTGTTTTGAAAGTTGTTAGAGGTGCTTTAATTAGTTTTAATGAAAGTTTATAATTGGTAGGTTGTATGTTTTGGAAGAATCGACCATTACAGCTCTAGTATCTTCCTCCATGTTAGAGTCAAAAATCACCAAATTATGACATATGAGACTCGGACACATATGAATGAGAAAGGTCTGACAATGTTGAGAAAGAGAGGTCTTCTTCTTCTTTCTGGCCAGAGCATATTCAATTTAGTGTTTTGTTGGCCTGGTCTTTGGCAAAAAAAAAAAAAAGAAAAGAAAAAGACTTAATTTCCATACAAGAGTTCAACTGAACGTGCTCTTGATTACATCCATTCAGATCTTTGGAGATTGATACGAGTTCCATCAAAAAGTGGTTCTACTTACATGCTTACCTTAATTGATGACTACCTAAGGAATGTGTGGGTTTATTTTTTGAAAAATAAGAGTGATTTGTTTCATCACAAATAGATGGACAAAGTAATTAATATATAGAATTAACCATTTTGTTGCATGTTGTTATTCTGAAAAAACTTAAATGTTTGGGAAGAATGTTTTCCGTTTAATGAGTTTGCTTATAATAGGGTTATGGATAATATTATAGGTTATTTGCCATTTAACATTGTTTATGCCTTTAACATCTTCAAATTTTGTTATTGAAGTTATCATCTTCAAATTTTTATTGAAGAAATTGTTATGCAAGCAAGAAGTAGCAGAGAAATAAAATCAGAGAAGTGATTTAGAAAGCATACTGGAATCCCTGGTGGTTTGCTCAGCAAGGCCATTGAAGTAGCAGGTGGCACCTTGTTTCCTAAACTGTGTCCAGAAAGAGCTGAATGCATACGTAGCATGCCACGTCATCGAGAACGACATTCCCTCCCTGGAACCAAGGCTTCACATGTTCTGTTCCCTCTGCTGCAAGCATATGTCAATGGTGTCCCCAGCTGCATCAGATCAGCTCCTGCAGCCACCACACACCACACCTTTCCCCAGAATGGCATGTTGTTCGGTGCTTCCGGCAAGGGTGCATACTCCGTCGCTCTGCGCTGCCCGGTAAGATCAATTTCTTATTTGGGTGATCCATTTAGATGCAACAGTCCCCAATGCCTCTCGGTTCCAGGACCGGGCTTTTGGTTCTCATCGTACAATGAGAAGAGTAATTTTGGTATCGGTTCCCCTGGTCTGGCAGGGGTACCAATTGGGGTACCAGTGGTTATTATCTTGATGAGATTTCTGTTGTAAGTGGTTGCATTTTGTATGTTAGGTCCTGGTTAATCAATATCATCCGCATTAGACCATCCGGTTTCGGAAATCGAGAGCCTGATTTTGGAGAATCCAAGTCTGGCCATGGCAAAGACATGTGAATCAAGCATTTGGTCTAGAAGGTTGGTATATATCAGTTTAGTTGCAGGATCAGTATATTTGATGCTGGAGTTGACCAGGGCGAAACCGAGGCTTATATTGTTGAAGTTTTTGAATGGTAGCAAATCATATATTTTGTTGAAGTTCTTGAATGGTAGCAAATAATATGATTTGTTGAATGGTATCAAGAAAGTAATATGATTTGCTACCATTCAAGAACTTAAACAATGACATCATCACGGACTTAGCAAATATCAAACCTGAACCTGCCACTTGATGGTGGAAATGTTGTCTGCAGTACGTCCATCGCGACCGATGTTCCAAGCTTGATGTTCTTGATTCTCTGAGACTTCAAAGCGTTCTTGAGTTCCCTCAGTGCGGGCACAACGCTGTTCCAGATTTGTCTGTCCTGTGGCCAAGAATAGCTGAAGACTTCATTGCCAACAAGAATGCATCTGATCATGGTGTCAGGATAGTAAGCAAGAACGTTGTCGCAAACCCATCTGTTGGCTACAGTCTGATTGGAAGCAATGTTGATGATTTCTTGGTTTGTAACCATTATGGAGACATGAATCTTGGTTCCTGCCAAGAGTTTCAAGATTTCAGTGTTGACATCATAGATCTTTATGCGTGGTCGCTTTCATGTTTTGGATAGTCTGGATCGAATGATACGATGATGGCAAGTTGTTCCCAAGCCGGCTGTAGTTTATGGCAATCTTGTTCGATGTCTGAGCACCCGCAGAAGAAAAAGAATTGCAGTTAGCAGCAAGAAAACAATATTGCGAGCCGGAAACAAAGAATGCTTGCGTTGAACCCACTTGAGACAGCAAACAGAAGGAAGAAGAAAGCAACGCTAGGCACTGCTAGTCTTGCCATTTTTGGTTCTTGAACCTCTAAAACTTGTTGATTTGTGCTGTAGTGTTGGGTTTGCATTTGAAGGGATTGAAGGAATTGGATAGGTAAGAGTTAGATAAATACAAATTTCAAGAAACATTCTTTAGTTCAATAGTCTTGGTGAGGGTCATATAAAGAAAACAGAATCTTGTTGTGCTTGGTTACTTAAAAAATTAGTAACGCTACACAAACAAAAATGACCAAATTAAAGATTAAAGCAGACAAAAAGATTAAAGGATGTGAACTCAAGCATGGTAGTGTAGGGCCTCAATACATTTGGTTTGTTTTTCCAGGGTTTTTTCCTCGGGAAGCCTGGACTTTGCAACGGCTATAAACTGGGGAAACTATCAACGCATATGAACGTTAATTTTTGTAAATTTTGAAGATTATTACATCGATGACATTTTTGTTAAATGATGAGATTTAACGCTTACGATACGAGGTAATAAAAAGGAAATAGTAAAAGTATAATTTTTTTTACATAAAAATAAATATATGTATTATTACAAATAAACAGGTTCAAACTAACCAAATTTCTTCTCCAAACGTCTAAAGCAAACTGAATTAGATGAAATTTTATATGAATTATTACTTCAAAGTATCTAAAATTTATTTCAGCAAACTAACATATATCAAACTGTGACAAAGAAAAGCAAGGGGTTTTTTTTTTTTTATGAAAACTAGAGATTTCATTACTGATTGAAATCAAGATACATAGCAAACGCAGGTCTGAAGATGCTCATTCCAGCCAAATTACGAGCTGCCACATTGGCTTTACGGCTAACAAAAATCAATTTATAGTACATAAAACTCGACTCATAAGATCGACACAGTCATTCATGATTAAAGTCGCATAAGACAAGTCCAACAAATAAGAACCAGAGTTTATGGCAGTGACCAAATTAAGGCAATCAGATTCAAATAACAAGTTGTCCAAACCAGCTTGTGATGCCCATGAGAGAGCTTCTTTGACATAAAAGGGTCCACTGGAGCTGGAGTAGAGTAGTTCTTCCATGCCACAATATTGCTTCGCGATATCTTACCGCCCATCCAGTGCCTCTTGAGTTGGTGTTAATAAACACTGCTACATTCACATAAATTTTCGGCTTTGCACCTGGTGGTGGATGCCAAATCCACTACCTGTGCGTGATTGGCCTGTGAATTTGACATTTAGGTGTGTTGGCTGTGTTTTCCAAGATTATATTGCTTTTGATTTGTTTAAAATTGGCATGCAAACTGGACTAATGAAAAGTTTGATAAATTCTAAAATTGGCTTATGTGGATTGTTTGTAATGAACCTATACTTAGAAATGTTTAATATGTGGTTAATTTTGGTATATGTAAATATATGCTTATTGTGTATGATTTGTGTGTTGAGAACTATGTCTGGTTAGCACGACTTGGAACAACCTAGCTATGAGGGGTGTAACCTTGGGTATATCTTTGATTCGTTGAGGTCTAGTTACCAAGGTATGTATGGTTAGCAAGCCTTGGAACAACCTAGCTATGAGGCGCATAACCTTGAGTATATGTTTGATTCGTCGAGGTCCAGTTACCAAAGTTGATGGTAACTCGTGTGTTCAGTCAGAACCATATGCTCTAGTGACATTTAGTCTACACCTAGCTATCGATGGAATAGCCTTCGAATTCAATTAAACTGATGTTTTGCAAAATTATAATTTAATGTTTAGTCCCTTGTTGATAATTGTTTGCCTTTCTACCTATCGGAGGAATAGCTCAGGTCTTAGTAAGCCGGTGATCTGATAAATATATAAATTGGATTACTGATTTTTGTGTGAAATGTGTGTTGTCTGTCATCTCTGCAAAATCTTTTGAGAAAAGGATTTCAAATTACTATAAGTTTGTTATGTTTGTGTATAGCAATACTATATAAGTATGTACGTGCGTGCTTTATTTTCAAAAGAGGGATTTCAAAACAGTTTATATGAGGGCCTGAAGTCGTTTTAGTGTGTTGTCCCTCACTGAGCATTCTCACCTCTTTATTATGAATTAAACATTTCGGGTTCTTTTTGGCGATTGCATATATCTAATCCCTGCGCTTAGTGAGGCATTTTGAGCGCGAGGCATTTTGTATAGCCTGTGAGTGCCCTTTTTTCAGGCTCTTCATCCCTTTTGTGTTAGAACTTCATACCGAGACTAATCGTGAGTTAATGAGTGCAACTTATTATTCTATTAATTAAATTAACTTATAAATATTTTCACATTTATTTTGGGATGATATTGATATTTTGGTATATTTAGAAATATTATTATGAAAGTATTTTTGTTTGCTCACTTTTCACAAAATGGTTTAACTCGATTGACAAATCAGTTTAATAATTAATTAAGTAAAATGAATTAGATAGTTACTCTGATTATTCGAGGCTTGTGTGGAATGGGTCGGACCAATAGTTTGGTTCGCCTCGTACGTTGACAGTGGCCTGATCCAAGATGTGACACTATTTAGTAGAGAATGGTTTCATAATTATGGATTAGATTCCTAACTATTTGAGGAAAACTAGATTTCATCATTTGCTACTTACGTGATCTTGAGTGATTAATTTGAAATAATTGCATGTGACTCAAACCACATTGGCCAAGGTCGAGTAGTTTGATTAGCTACGATGAGAGTATTAGGTGATTTATGTAAATTTGAATTATCTAATTGTGAGTAATGCCTATAACAAAATACTAGTCATGAAATCATTAGTAAAGAAAATTTCCATTACAATCTATTTTGACATTAGTGGTCACTGGTAAATGTGAGAATTAGGCATTTTGAATATGACTATGAAAGGTACAATCGTATGTCTTTGGATTTCTCACCAGTGAGGAGTGTTTAATTGGTTCTTATGACTTGTACGTCAAGATGAGAGTCAATCAAGGACTTAAAGACTGACTAATGTTTTGAATATCTTTGATTAAAATCCAAGTGTTATGTGATGAAAATGGAACTGGAAATAAGTAGCTTACTCCTAAACTCTCAACAAACATGTAGCGAAGAACAAAAGTCAGTCTCCTCAATAAGTTAAGATGCATGATGGCTCACACCACCATGTTATTAATCATGTGCACTCCGAGTCTTTACTTACACATCTTATACATTGTGGATTGCTCATAAATGTGACCTAGACCACTTAAAATCATAAAATGTGTTGCCTTTGTCCACAAAACCTTGGTCAATGAGGATCAAAAGGTAAAAGGAGCATTCTTTGTAAGGTGCCACATGGTGTTTATAGTGATATGTTTCTTCATGGGACAACATGAAATGGGCTAATAACGGTTCCTAATTTTTATGTGAGTATGGGATTTAATTCCAGTTGGAATTCTTGAGTCTAGTGGGAGTTTGGAACTTAACCACAGTTGGAGCATTTTGAATGTCGCGCTGAACGTGTATGTATGACATGTTTTTCCAAGTTTCAGGAATGCATAACTCTAAAAGGGATAAAGTTTTACTGCATTATTTTTCAATGAATGAACTGCTTTGACTCTTTTAGTAATCCTATAGGTCAAAGATGAACCAAAAAGTTATCTCATCCTAATGGCGTATTATTGATTGAAGCAATGGGAATTAAAATGACACTTGTAAGATTAAAACCAAGGCTGATACTAGTTAATCTACCTAAAAGGTGAAGCCGTATTAGGAATATATGAATACAAAATCATGTGAAAGTTCGATGAAGAGCATTGATGGTCGCAAAAGGGTTTGTACAACAAAAGGAGATAAACCTTGAATTTGTCATTTGTTCTAAGATTTGCCTCCATCAAATGGACTTTGGCCATGAGGGCTAGTCTAAACCTTAAGACTACTTTTGTCATAACAAAATTGGGCAAACTAACCTACGTAGTTCAACCTATAGGTTTCATCATGTAACGCAACAAACATAGAGTTGTTTGGCCTTGGTGAGTCGTTGAGCATTTAGTGTGTTCAAATGTGTTGTGAAAATACCAAACACTCAATAGGTGAATATTTTGATTCTAATCTTGTGTATAGGTGACACACTTGTAACTAGAAATGGTCTAGCAACATGAATGACATCAAACGTTGGTTGAATATATAGGTTGTCCTTAGAAATGAGATTTTGAGGACTATTATTCAAGTTCTATAAGAGGGATGTATCAACAAAACTTTAAACACTTCAACATAGCAAGCTTATGTACACCCTAAGTTTAAGAATCAGTTTCTTGGAAAGAGCATTTGTCCATAAATGGTGAGAAGGGGAAAATGGATAAGGAACATTCCCTATATAAATTGGTAGTCCAAAGCATATCTTGTTTTGTACAAAGGTATGACTTTTTGTTCAAGTCTATGACTTATTGTGTACATGACCTAAGTTCTATTATACTAATAAGTTAACTAGTAGATGTTGAACAAACCTAATATAATGGTGTTAGGAAGCAATGAATGAGATACTTGAAAAGCACTATATTTTGTGCACTGTGTTATCCAATAAAGGATATATGATCGAGAAAATACTTGTAGCTTATTGGACATGCGACGTGGACGAAAGTAGGTCTATGCAACAATGTGAATTCTTGCTTAGTTGTGATACCATCTAAGATAGCAATAATCATACATGAGTAGTAAGAGTTGTCACACCCTATTCTATCATATATCCGTATTATAATATAAAATTGCAATAACAAACCACATATTTATACATATACTTCGCATCCAAATGTACATATGAACATTTTTCAAGAAAGTATGTAAACAACACTAATAAATATACATATAACACTTTACATTTCCTCTTAAAACTATGTATATAATGATAAAAAAAATGCAGAGGAGAGAGAGTATGGGACCCAGCCGGATGACCTGTGCTCCATACATATATGTAACAGTCAATCAGCCTCACACTTGATCAAATTCCAAAAACTGTATATGCTAGTCTTGTAAAAATATTAGCGCTTTATATGAGTCGCTACTCAATGAGAGAAACTATCATCAGTAAATCTACAACGTATAGCATACGCATCCAAAATATATTATACACACAATGTGCAATAGTGCAAGTGAATGCAATTCCAATTTACTATGGAGCTTGGCCAAAACACGATAAGTCTCAACCCGGATCAAAGGAAACTTATAATCTCGAAACTATAAGACAGCTGACGATCGATCTGTAAACCATAAGAGACATTAAGTCTCGAATCATATACTATATTTGTGGAGACGTTTAGTCTCCAAACTATAGTCAGCTGGCAATCGATTTGTGAACTATAAGAGACGTTAAGTCTCGGATCATTTGAACTATAAGAGACGTCTCAGATCATTTCATGTACTATAAGAGATCTTAAACATGTTGGCCAAGTCCGCCTTTTAAGTCAATAATACCAGTGACAAATCATTTCAATCATCAATCAAACTATGCATATAAACGATATCTGTAGTTGCAAATCATATCATTTCTATATTTTGGCATCAAGACAAGCCAAGCCATATTCACTATGCACGATAAACGAAGTCATATTCGGTGAGTCCATATCATATTCTATGCATTTGTCTATAGCTCATTTTCAACAATTCATATATCATACATATGTCACTTGTAAATAATACCGGTATCTCATATATTTGCACGTGTAATAAGAAATTCATTCCATGTTATTTCACATTCACAAATTAAGAGAGCGTATCAATTTCAACGCATATTATTGCATATAGCAAACACGTGGAGACACGTCCAGTTTCTCCTCACCTGGGTCTCTACTATACGTGTCACTTATGAAGAACTTCTAGTTCTCCAATCTAAGAGTGGTCGGATCCTCTGAGTCTATAAAATATTAAAAATACATTTATCAATATCAATTACATTGTTTATAAATTATAGATTAGTCCCTAAATTGTTTTTCTTAGTTTTGCTTCAACTACACAGTCTATGTTCTTTTCAGCATTTATGGAGTTACAGACATGCAATGAATATGATATAAATTACCTAATAAAATAGACATCCTCAGTGTTTTTTAGATATTAAATATAAACCCTAATTTAATTTCTACAATTTATAGTGAATTTCAGAAGTTGGCCTTGTCACTGCCATAATCCAGTTATAGGACAGACTGGGCATTATAGAGTTCTCTGACTATAGTTCATTCATTATGAAACCAAATGGAGGCCTACAAATTGGAATAGAAACTAGACACATGTATCTTTCCAATGGTATAAATTTCGTTGTCTAATTCCACCTAAAAAGAAGTACAGTAAAACTATCAATTGAAACTACAAACTAAAACAGAGCAGATAGATCTATCCCTAGTCTTTTATTCATAACTTCCTCTACAGGAATCCAAATAAAGCACAGTTTATTGTTTTAAAACCTAGATGCATACATCCCTGTTTCTGATGCAAATTTTAATTCATATATAAAAGTCTCCGTATATTTTAGAACAGAACCTATAGTCAAATGTTATTTAATAAAGCATTCAGTCTGACCAACCTGAGTTAAACACGTATAACTCCAGACACACATAGAACTAAGCTGAGTACTTTTACAGACAGTTATAAGACATGCTTATATACAAGTTTCATGTTTTAGACATCTCCTACTTCAGCCACTAAGGGTTCCAAAATCGTAGTACAAACAGGCTGTTCAGATAATAACCTATATCAGAGCAGCTCAACCCTTTTCAACCATAGATTTCAAACAACATCAAATATTACCAAGCTGTTTTATAGGCATGTATATTACATCCAAATAGACAACTTTTATTATTTAGTCTTACCACAATTCTGTCTCTAAGTATTTCAAAAATAAGAAGCAATCAGGACGTAGTAAAGAGATTCTAAAACTCCAGAATTACCTTTAGCTTGTACTCTTGTTTTTAATTCAATCCATAAAACCATCAGTCTGCCTTCTAATCAGTAGATTAATGTCTATAAATCCTATTAAAACCTGTAACTTGGAACTAAATTGGATAACTAATTAAGTTAGCAACTTAAAGAGTGCTATGGTTTACCTTGTATGTAGCTTCGGTCGTCTTACTTCTTCACCTAAAAGATAGAAGAGGGCCGTAACATGTGAAACAGTTTATCTATATTATTTTGTTTTATAGAAACAGTTTATTTATTAGGTACGTGTATGTGTAAGTGCAGAACACAATGTGTAGGCTGGTGTTACCGTATTAGGCTATATATATATATATATATATATAGTCAACAATACTAGGCATACTTTGTCATGTTAACTAATGTACAAACTATTTCACTTTTAATCCATCTCTTCATTTTCGTTCATTTTGATTTCATTCCCTATATTATCTCTAAATCTATATGAAGATATATTAATAATAAGACTTCAACTCTAATCATAAATTCAACACCATAAATTTTAGTCTACATGCATCATGACTACGTGATTGTACCTTATAATTATTCTCTAACTAATTCTTTAACTATTCATCTTTACATCTTATGTTATCACTATAAATAACAAATTCTATATGAAAATATTTTTGCAATACATGTATCAATAAATGTATGTTGTGCATGGTTATTTAAGGTTAGGGTGTCACAAGAGCTTCCATGTGAGATATGCTTATAACTTCAATAAATACAGTGTAAGAGGAAAGTTAGCAAAGAGTGGCTTTAGTATCATCTAGGACTAATTGCTCAAAAGTGTTAATGACCATCTAAGGTGATAGTCATTGCTTGATAGTTTAAGGATCAAGAGATTTGTAGTGAAAATAAGCAAATCAATGTCAAACTATCATTTAGGTGAAGGACATAGTTGCACAAGGAATTGTGAACTTAGAGTTCAAAAGTCCATGTAAGATATGAAAGTTGATTCGCTTGAAAAGCTTTTCAAAAGGAAATATTCCTTGAGACTTGCATGGTGTATGAAATGTGCTATATGTTGACATATTGGGCAATGCACGAGTGTGAATGTTTATGAGTAAACATTTACTGTCTTAGTAATGAAAGCGTGTTGAACAAAGAAGTAGCTGACTCACAGTGATGTTTACCTTAGGTTTGTCAATTTGTTTGACAAAAGCTGAGATGGGATGGAATTTGATCAACTATAAGCTAATGAGAGTCTTTTCATAATCACAAAACTTCGTCTTGCTTAACTACAAGTCGGTCCTTGTTAAAGTGGAAGGTAAAATTTATAAGATGTACATCATAGAACAATAGCATGGAAATATTATGAGTAGTCTTATGCTAAATTATGAGAAATTCAAGCACTCTATCTTAAAGCCAAAACAGTCCTTATAGAGGGTGAACTAAGATATAATGTTAATGTGCATTCTAATTGAAGCTTCTACATTGTATTGTTTATATTATGAAACATGTCTGTCGCTAGTGTGAGACCCCGTAGTGAACATGAGGTTCTTTGCACTTTCTACCCTTAGAACCTTAACACATCACGAAGTATGAATTGGTGTGGCTACTTTAGTGTGTTACCAAAAGTTATGGATAATTCGACTGGAACTAGGTAAGTGAGTAGGCTCATAATGGACTGAATAATGTAAGAGGGGAAGATTGCTTTGGAACGCATTCATAAGTTTCATGGTTCACTGATCGGTCCTTTATGTTAATTAGTTGAAACATGATGGTGAATGATGAATATAGATTTTTGAGAACAAATGAGTTAAAAAGTGGCGATTGTGTAAAGCAAACTAGGGTAATACATATATCCTGGCAGATTTGAACTGCTATTACATACATTATTGACAAAATTGATTTATTTTGCAATTTAACACCTTTAAGTAGGATTTAGTCAATGATGTGCTATATGATCTTAATCGGCGTATAGTATGTGAACTTTCATAGAATCCTGGTTGTGCGGTCCATGTACCCTATGACATGAAAAATCCTAATGACTTGAATTTTGGTTTTGTCACATAATATGATTGGATATCATTCCATCATGTGTGAGTGAGAGATGTTAGAAAAACGTGGTCTCCCCATGATGGGTTGATTGGTTCAAATCTGGTTCAGTCAAGACTCAATTGTCTTACTCGTGGACTGATGCAGCAGAAGCAATAAGATCAAAGGGGATAAATAATTGAATCCGTTAATTCACACACGAATTCCGGAAACAATCTAGGGGATAACTATTGAGTCCGTTGATTCACGCGCGAATGTCAAAAACAATCTTCTATAAACCTATTGATTTTGCAAATACCTAGAAGAATATGCATCAAAGATCATTGATTCCCGCAGGAATACCTAAATTTGGAGAGAGAAAAGGCATTCACGCCGACATATTATTGTCAACTCTGATTTGAAGAAACAAGACTATTATATATTTATAGGACCTAGAAAAATCCTAATAAGAGTTATAAACAAAATAAACAAAAATTTTTAATATTCCTAAACGAGAAACTTAATTAAAATATAACATGGATTTCTTTTTTTCTCCACAACATCATTCTCCCTAAGGTAGAGAGAATTCACCCTCGAATTGTAGCCATGTTCAAACTGTTATGATCTCACAGATCTGATGCTTCATGTCCCTTCATAGACGTTTTTGAGCCGTTGTTATCTTCTTGGCGGCAAGATCATCTGTCTCTGATACCAACTGATGCAGTTGAAGCAATAAGATCAAAGGGGATAAATAATTGAATTCGTTGATTCACACACAAATACCGGAAATAATTTGGGGGATAACTATTGATTCGTTGATTCGAGCGCGAATGTCAGAAACAATCTTCTATAAACCTGTTCATTTTGCGAATACCCAGGAGAATAGACATCAAAGATCGTTGATTCCAGCAGGAATATCGAAATTTGGAGAGAAAAAATAGGCGTTCACGCCGACATATTATTATCAACTTTGATTTGAAGAAACAAAACTATTACATATTTATAGGACCTAGAAAAACCCTAATAAGAGTCCTAAACAAAATAAACAAAAGAAATAAACTACTACATCCGTCCCACAAAGATAGACCATCTTTCTTTTTTAATCTGTTCCAAATTATAGACTTTGTTCCTTTTCAATACTAATAGTTATGCCACATTGTACTAAATTACCCATACTTAAATGCATAGTAAATTGTATCATTAACTACTCATTGGATAATAATAAGGATATTTTTGAAAAACTCTACTAAAATTAATAACTTCAACTAACTTTCTTAATCTATGTAAAAAAAAACTTGCCTATTAATATGGGGCGGAGGGAGTAATTTTTAATATTCCTAAACAAGAAACCTAATTAAAGTAGAATCCTAAATTAATTAAAATATAACATGTACTTCTTTTTTTTCTCCACCGCATCATGGACCCAAATCAATTAGTTCAATCCTTAATTG
>CAODLS010997259.1:0-12745 GCA_948243855.1 Flueggea neowawraea | reverse complement strand
GTTTTCTCTCTTCACTTCAACTCGCTTCCGCTCTCCAAACTCAACCAAGGCATCCCTGGGAAAATTCTCCAACAAGTGGTATCAGAGCGGGTCTCCATTCTAGAAGGCTTAACAACCTTGGAGCAAAAATCCTACACCATGGGAGATGCCAAAATTGATACTATCTTTTCAACTCTTTCAACTCCTCTCAGTTTTATTGATATTGTTTTGTTTTAAATAGGGGAGAAAACAAATTTTGAAAAATTTATCTATTCTAGAAGGCTTAACAACCTTGGAGCAAAGATCTTACATCATGGGAGATGTCAACATTGGTACTATCTTTTCAACTCTTTCAACTCCTCTTATTTTTATTGATATTGTTTTGTTTTAAATAGGGGGAGAAAACAAGTTTTGAAAATTATGCACCAATTTTTTTATAAGGAGAGAAATGATATTTGCAAAATATTTTAAACAATATTTTCAAAGAGGGGGAGAAAAGAAAATTTTGAAAAAATTTCTTTGCATAAATTGTTTTTGATAAGGGGAGAGAAAATATTAAATTTTTGATATGATCTCCTAATTTGTTTTCCTAACCAAATGACAAGGATGAAATCCTTGATCAATATTGTTGTCCTTGATGTAGCACTTCAATTCTTCAAAGTTTTCCCATCATAAAAAATGGGGGAGAGTGTTGGATCAAGGGTGATCAACATTAATATCCTTTATGTTTTGATAATGAAAAAAATGGTGTCCACTCGAGTAACAAGGAGACACTCACTCGAGTAATGCATCTTTCGGACTTCCAGATGCTACTGGATGCAATGGTCACTCAAGTAACAAGGAAGTTCACTTGAGTAATATATGTCTCAGTTCACTCGAGTAACCAAAAGTCATCACTCGAGTAATGCATGAAGAACTGAGGAATGGGATACAATTTGAAGCTTATGACTCAAGTAAACAGGAACAGTCACTCGAGTAAGGCAGAGTTCAAGGTGTCACTCAAGTAACAAGAAGTGTCACTCGAGTAATAAATGGATCAGATCACTCGAGTAATCAAAAGGTGTTACTCGAGTGAATCATCAACCCAGAAAGCTATAACGAGCATAAATATACTCCAACCGCTATTTTATCTCCACCAACAATCATATCACTTGGAGAGGATATAAATACATCAAGGAAAGATAAAAAACGTGTATGATCATATGGATTCAAGTCCAAATCATTTTTATCATTCGCTTCGCTCCAAAACACCAAATCAAGCTAGAAATCAAGATCAAGAGCATCAATTTCATACATCCAAACTCTAGCATAGAGCTTTTGGTTTTTGTAAACCATTTGTAAACACTTTGAGAGTGAGAGAGGTTTGTTGTGAGCCCAGAGAAAACAACATTGTAATGCCCTTCAAGGTTTGAGCCGTAATCAACCTTGTAGGCTTTAGAGAGGTGAGCCGCAATCAACCTTGTAGGCTTTAGAGGGGTGAGCCGCAATCAACCTTGTAGGCCTTAGAGGGGTGAGCCGTAATCAACCTTGTTGGCTTTAGAGGTGTGAGCCGCAATCAACCTTGTTGTAAAACTTTGTTGGATTGAGTCGTAATCAATCTCCGTGATAGTGAAAAGCCTAAGTGAGACTTAGGTAGTGGACGTAGGCATGGTTGGTCGAACCAATATAAATCTTGGTGTTGTTTTCTCTCTTCACTTCAACTTGCTTCCGCTCTCCAAACTCAACCAAGGCATTCCCGGGAAAATTTTTCAACAAGTGGTATCAGAGCGGGTCTCCATTCTAGAAGGCTTAATAACCTTGGAGCAAAGATCCTACATCATGGGAGATGCCAAAATTGGCACTATCTTTTCAACTCTTTCAACTCCTCTCATTTTTATTGATATTGTTTTATTTTAAATAGGGAGAGAAAACAAGTTTTGAAAAATTTCTCCACTCTAGAAGGCTTAACAACCTTGGAGCAAAGATCCTACATCATGGGAGATGCCAACATTGGTACTATCTTTTCAACTCTTTCAACTCCTCTCATTTTTATTGATATTGTTTTGTTTTAAATAGGGGAGAAAACAAGTTTTGAAAATTATGCACAAATTTTTTTATAAGGGGAGAAATGATATTTGCAAAATATTTTAAACAATACGCAAATTATTTTCAAAGAAGGGGTGAAAAGAAAATTTTGAAAAATTTTCTTTGCATAAATTGTTTTTGATAAGGGGACAGAAAATTTTAATTTTTTGATATGATCTCCTAATTGTTTTCCTAACCAAATGACAAGGATGAAATCCTTGATCAATATTGTTGTCCTTGATGTAGCACTTTAATTCTTCAAAGTTTTGTTATCATCAAAAAGGGGGGGAGTGTTGGATCAAGGGTAATCAACATTAAGATCCTTTATGTTTTGATGATGAACAAAATGGTGTCCACTCGAGTAACATTTAGCCCAGTTTATCTCACTCAAGTAACAAGGAGACATTCACTAGAGTAATGCATCTTTCAGACTTCTAGAGGCTACTGGATGCAATGGTCACTCGAGTAACAAGGAAGTTCACTCGATTAATATATGCCTCAGTTCACTCGAGTACCCAGAAGTCATCACTCGAGTAATGCACGAAGAACAGAGAAATGGGATATAAGCTGAAGCTTATCACTCGAGTAAGGTAGAGTTCAAGGTGTCACTCGAATAACAAGAAGTGTCAATCGAGTAATAAATGGATCACATCACTCAAGTAATCAAAAGGTGTTACTCGAGTGAATCATCAACCCAGAAAGCTGCAACGAGCAGAAATGTACTCCAACGGCTATTTTATCTCCACCAACGGTCATATCACTTGGAGAGGCTATAAATAAAGACAAGAAAACGTGGATGATCATATGGATTCAAGTCTAAATCATTTTCATCATTCCCCTCTCTCTAAAACACCAAATTAAGCTAGAAATCAAGATCAATAGCATCAATTTCATACAACCAAACTCTAGCATAGAGCTTTCAGTTTTTGTAAACCATTTGTAAACACTTGAGAGTGAGAGAGGTTTGTTGTGAGCCTAGAGAAAACAACATTGTAATGGCCTCAGAGGTTTGAGCCATAATCAACCTTGTAGGCTTTAGAGGGGTGAGCCGCAATCAACCTTGTTGGCCTTAGAGGGGTGAGTCGTAAACAACCTTGTAGGCTTTAAATGGGTGAGCCATAATCAACCTTGTTGGTTTTAGAGGTGTGAGCCGCAATCAACCTTGGTATAAGGCTTTGTTGGATTGAGTCGGAATCAATCTCCGTGATACTGAAAAGCCTAAGTGAGACTTAGGTAGTGGATGTATGCATGGTTGGCCGAACCACTATAAATCTTGATGTTGTTTTCTCTTTTCACTTCAACTCGCTTCCGCTCTCCAAACTCAACCAATGCATCCCTGAAAAAAATTCTCCAACATATTATTTGTTTGCTCTATATGCTTGCTTGCTAAGAATTATCGGTATAATCTGTTTTGAAATTAATTATACTTTCTGTAATTATTCGTCTCCTCTGAATGCATGTCTGTTAATTATGTATCTATATAAAATATTCCAGATTTGGACACCGTAGGAAATTGCTAAAATTTGTTTACATGAGATTTGGAATAAGTAATTAATACTCTAAATAATATATTATATATTATAATATGCTCTGTAATAACCTCTGTAATTAATTGTCCATTTTGCATGTTTGTTTGTTTAATAATGTATCAGTTTAAATTATTTTGACTCTGGACACCTATGCTATGGGGGTAGCATATCCTTCGATATACCAATGCTCTGTCAGTGCCTAGTTACCATGGTAAATTGGTAACTTGTGTGTTTAGTGCAAATATACGTGATTTATTTTTTGGTAGGAGTAATCCACATCTTTTGTCTGATTTTGGTCTCTTGTCTGATTTTCTGATAATATTTCGTTATAATGAGATATGATGATGAATTACTGAATTTGTGAGTCTGCGTTATTGATCATACCCTTGTAGTATATTGTATTGTGATCTAACTGGGTGTATCTTGCTGGAGCATATGGACTACAATGCTCACAGATATGCTCATATTGATCAGCTTTGTTATGGTTCATCTTTGAGACCCTTAAGGTGCTAAGCACTATTTTATCCCCTAAGGTTGTCAGTTGATTATCCCTTTTTAGTCATGTACTATTTTTAGCTCTTACGGTTGCTCGTTTGATCTTGATCTTGACTTGGATGCTAGTTGTGAGACTATTTATTATTTCAGCATCCAAGTAGCTATGAGAGCATATTTAATATAATATGGGTGTATGATCAATGATATCAAAATTTGTTCTTGAGACCTTGTATATGTAACACTTAGGCATGTTTATCTATATTGCATGATGATGTTATGAACCTAGTGTTCAATGGTTAGCTTTGATGAAATTTTACATAGTAATTATTATGTTTGATTGTATATTGTTTGCTATCTATGTGAAACGTTTTGAGAAAATGTTTTCAATTTAATATTTACATATGTATGTGTGTATATTGGTATTATATAAGTATATACGTGTATGCGGTGTTTTTCAAAAATTGCTTTCAAAATAGTTTATGTGAGAACATGGAGTCGCTCTAGTATGATGTCCCTCACTGAGTATTCTCATCCTTTTTTTGTGGTTTTAACCTTTCAGGTTATTTTGGTGTTAGTTTTCATCCGATCTTCAGCGTTGAATGAAGCATTCATATCAGTAGTGTGCCCATTTATTTGAGCCCTAGTTCATCTATTTTAGTAGATGCTCCACACTAAGATACTATTGGGTTTATAGTTGTGTATGATTATTTTGGCTAACCGAATTTACTTATAGATATTTCTTCGTATTTTGACATCATAGCTATGTTTCCTTATTAAGAAATATTACTTTTGAATCTTATGTTCTTAAATAAATTTGGATTTTTATTTATTATTGTTATAGCTTAAATTGTTTAATAATTGTTTTGGTATAAGATTTTGGATAGATGTTTTGATTATCTGAGGCTTATGATGGGTCGGGCCTTTGGTTTATTTTGCCTCATACACTGGTCATGGTCTAATCTCGCGTCGTGACAGAGATAGTGGCGGCAGAGGGTGGTGGGTAGAGAGAGAGAGCGAGAAGAGATAGGAAACAAGATTGTTGAAAGATGGAGAGAAAGGGACCAAGTCGGAGGACTCGAGACACAGTCGATAAGTGATTTAGTGACTCGAATATGAAAATCAAAAAATTGTGAAGAAAGATGGACTCAGTTATTCAGATACAAAGAGATTGACTAGTGAGAGATTGAGAGAAAAAGAATGGAGGCGAGACTAGACAAGACTAAACCAAACCGAAACCGCCGAACCGGATCGGAACTGTGAACAACACAGTAAAAATCGGCGGTTTACGGTCTAGTTCCGGTTCAGGATTCCACAAACCGTTGCGGTTCAACCCTTAAAAACCAACAGTTTTAACCAAAACCAGCAGTTAACCTCTTAAACTAGTGGTTTTAACCCTCTTAAACAAGTAGTTTTAACAAAAACTAAATGTTCAATCTTTCTAAATCAACGGTTTTAGCATTTTTTTTCATTTACAAAAACAAAATTTTTTAATAAATAAAAAAATTGGTTTGAACTGAAACCAGAACCTCTGACCAAACAAGCCAAATCATTGACCAAATTGGTCAAAACAAGAACCGAACCACTCCTGTGCAGTTTAGTTCCTGTTCAGTGGTTCCGGGAATCAGAACCACCGGTTCGTGAACCATGACCACCTCTAGGCGATGGAGGTGAGAATCGGGAGAGATAAAAAGAGAGAAAGGGAATGATCGTCACACGAAACCACAAGAATCACGAACAGAATAGGGACAGAGAATCAAAGGCGGTGGAAAACAAATTGCGAAAAATGAGCAACCGGCGCACAAAACACCTTGTATATATGACATGTTTTAGAAATTATAATGTAGCCTGTTACAAAAGTGTTATTTTAGAACATGTCGCGTCAAGAAAATATAATTCGAAAAGAGGCACCTCGTGTAATTTCCTCTTGAAACTAAGACAATTTGATAAAATGTTTATATCTTGTAATTTTGTATGTTTTAACAAACAAATAAAAAACATACAACTAATTTATTCCAAATAATTTAAAAAACTACTAAAAAGATTTTTTAGAATGCATCTCAGTCGTATTTTATTCCATATCTTAATTTGAAAAACATTCTGAATATATTTTAAACTCTCTTATTTTAAACTTGAGATGAGACATCAATATTTTCAACACAACTGCAAGCAAAGGTAGCCGAAAGAAGCGGTTGATTTACTACACAATTTAAAACTTAGAAGAGATTAGTTAAGAGAGTTTTAAGATGAGGGATCAATTTAACTTATTGGTCGTGATAAGAGCAAAAGTTGAAGGACTATATAATAAAACAAAAAACCATGTGTTATAAGATTTTCTAGGCAACATGTTAAACATCATTATGAATATAGAAACCTCATCGAGTATGCCAAGTTCAGTTGAAAATACTTCACATATAGTATGAATTAATCATATAAAAATACCAAAAGAATAATAGATGATGATTGTAACATATAGCTTCAATTATATAAGTTGCAGTTGCCAGTTCAACAAAGCACTTTACAAATGATGTGAAACGACCCAAAAACCAATCCGAAACAACAAAATCATAGGCTATATGCTCACCAGAAGACATTGTACCTGATGAGAACTGAAACACTTGAGCTGTTCTTCGTCACACAATTAAACAAGTCAATGGCATTATCGGATTATTCTTGTATGGAGTTACCAATTCAGTGTGCTTTCTTCGGCGAAAGGTCGGCTATAAATGAAACCATGCATGGCAGCAGACAGCAGTCTCAGTCCAACAACCACGCGTTCAATCAGTGTGCATCACAGAAATTGTGAAATCTTCCTTCTCATATGTCCATTGAGGAATCATTGGAACTGACAGGGTGAGGGTCTCTGTTCTGGTTCTGAACAAAGTTGGCATCATTGTTGCGAGTTCCATTTGCTGATGGTGGACCAGCCGTTTGATAGTAGCCCTCCTGAGAGACTTGATAGTTCTGCAGACTCCTACGAATAGGACTTGACAAAGCATTTGAGAAAACTGAATTCTTGGCCTGTTGATCACAGTGCTCAGACCGAGCACCCTGAACAGCAGTGGTTGGACCAGTCAAGCCCGAGGAAACCACAAATCCAGGATTTGCAAACTGAATTGTTTGAGAATTCTGATGCTGAAGGGGTGCTCTGGGGGACATTGACGGTTCTTCTGCACTATAGTCCAGCTCATTCTACAATCAATTTGGAAAATTCCAGAGTACAAGATAAATTATCCTAAATATTAGTTCCCATTTAGAAAATTCAAAACAAGCATTGAAACTTTATGGAAAAGATGAAAATCAATAAAATTCCTAACTAGAACTACAGAAAATACAGCAACAATTTCCCTGTAATCATTCTAGTCATTGTATAACCATGCACATGAATGCAATAAAGAACACTTATAACAAAAAAGGAAACAGCAAAAGCTAACGGATGTGATTTCGTCTCCCTCTTTACTCTCCGTCAATCAAAACATCTCATCCTCCCTCTCTACTCACCCCATCAGTCAACACAGCATCCATGTGAATATCAAATTTACTGATCACTTTCCAACAAAACTCTTTTTGTCATCAAGAACAACTCAAATTTCTCTTCTCCACCATCTCCTCTTGTACCATCAAGGCAACAACCTACTGTCTCTTCCCCACCATTTCCTCTTGTATCGAAATCTTTCCCTCTGTGTAACATAAACAACGGGTAGACCCCAGCTAATCAAAGAAATCAAACACTCTGTCATTATGACCAACATGGCCACTTTGTGAAAGCCCAAATTCTTAAAGCCTTCAGCATTGATTATTGCATCCAAACCATCTGGTAGACATTTTTTCTGTTTGTTCACCTTACCAAAACACTTCAAGGGATTAGTTTTGAGGATACCATAGCATGACATCATCAAATGAATATACACAATCACATAAGGACTGGTCAGTCCAACTTTATCTTGGAAAGGTCCTTATCTGGCATGAATAATAATGCCTTTGGGCAAATGAAAAGAGTGTTTTGCATTTTAATGTGCATCATCTCTGCATATTGCCATCAAACAATCATTGACATTTCCCCAACAAATGTGACAAGCCCCAATAATGACGACATCATACAACCCTTTTCAATACAATAGTGTACTAGTGCCCCTCTCACATTTACATACTTGTATTATCTGCTGAGAGATTGAACAACAATGAGGTTTTGCTTCATACCTAATAATTTCTTCAAGGCACAACTTAATATTAAGAAAACTACTGGATTCATTCTATTGTCCACTTGCATCTAGTTCCAGTATATACATTTTTTCTTTGATTTCAACTTATCCCTTAGTAGATGAAAACAAAAATAATGGATAAATGGTTAGAATTTTCTTTACCTTTTACTCTAATCTAGGGTAATGTTTATCGCCCCGAATGAATATGCAATACTCAAGAAGATGTCCAACAATCTTTGCACTCTAATCAAATCATACTAAACGTACCCATAGGAGTATCTATTCTTTTTCAATTGTATTCCATTATCTATTCTTTTTTTTTATATATAAAGTTGTATTTTGTGTTCTGTCCAACTTTAGATTTGCATATACTACACAAGGCAAAGATTGATAAATCTCAGACATTTCACATGCAGACACTCAATACAAGTTCATAAACATGCCTAGCTCAAGAACTTAGAATAAGGAACTTGCAAAGAAGATAATTAATTTGACATTCAAAAGGGCATGTTGGACTTCTAAAGAAGATAATTAATTTGACATTCACATAGACATGTTGGAATCCTACACAGCTATTTGTAGTGTAACTTGCAAAGAAGCATGGATGATGGATGAAACAATGAAAACAAGTTGAAAATGTCAAACAGAAATATTTTAGGCAAGAGAACTTGACACCAACCTGTATGTAATTTAGTATATCACCGGTAGCCACTCTTGTTCCTCCTTCTTGTTGTCTCCAAATCCATTGGTAGAGTTTTTCCTACAAACGACATGACACTATACAATCAGCAAAATATGAAGGGTCACTCTCAAGATGAAGTAACATATTTGCAATGGTTCAGTAAATTATCTAATGAAAAACCACATAAACAGACAACTCATTAGTCATAGCTAATGCATAAAGGTAATTCTTCACAAAAGATACTGAAGGTTTATCCATGCTTTATTTAGTGTAAACTGAGATTCTTTTCATGTTATCTAATAAAATACTTGGCAGAAAAAAATTTGGCTAACAGGAAAGACTGAACTTTGAACATAGTCTTAGTCTTCATAAAGTACTTAGCGCAAAGCGTAAATATCTAACACAAACAAATTCAAATTCATAAATTAAATGCTTAATCCCTCATTCACTCTTATTAAATTCCTGGAAGGCACAACTCTTTCTTGCCCACTTCTTTACCCTTATTTCTCTCCTCTTCCTCCCTTTCTTTCTTCCATTACTTCTTTCAAAACTTCAGCATTACGTGGCACTCCCTAAAAGTAGGCAAATATTCATCCCTTTGACATCCATCGCTGAAACCAACCCCTAAGCTCATTGACATAATTACAACAGGAAACCGTAAACGCTCCATAATCTTATCGCTTTACACTGTGTTTGGGAGAGGTGTTTTGATTGGAACGGAATGGTTATGGGGAGTTTATAAAAATTGACATTTGTTTGGGATGAATGGAAAGGACTAGTAGAAGGGTTTTGAAGGGTTTTGGAGGGTTACTATTTGTGTTAAAATTGATGAGGATAGTAACACTCCAATTTGGAGTGTTACCGTAGGTTTCAACGAAAGGAGAGAGAAAAAACAATTTCTAAGGTCAATTATATCCAAACATTTTATTTTAATACCTATTTTGTCCTTAATAATTTTATTTCACCCTAATGAAGTCTTTTTATTTTCTGTCCTTCACAAAACTTCACCGTGACAAAGAAAGAACAGCCTCTCTCCTTCTCAGATTATCTTGCTGCTGCCTCCACTCTCGGCCAAGGTAATTTCAGTTTTGTTTTTCTTTTAATTGGTTGCTGATTACCGATTGTTTGTTGTTCTTTTATTTTGTCATTATGTGGGCTATTAAGTGCTGTCAAAATTGGAACAGAATTATGAGTTGGTTTCAATTAATTGCAATCATTAGTTGTTTTATTTTAATCACTTGCGCATCCTGATTAATTTCT
This sequence comes from Flueggea neowawraea, assembly GCA_948243855.1. Classification (NCBI taxonomy): domain Eukaryota; kingdom Viridiplantae; phylum Streptophyta; class Magnoliopsida; order Malpighiales; family Phyllanthaceae; genus Flueggea; species Flueggea neowawraea. Next base: position 2,537 of record CAODLS010997259.1, on the reverse strand, counting down.
ATGATTGCAATTACCCATTGTTTTGTTGTTCTAATGACACATTGATGAATATATCCAAAGGTGTAATTAAAGAACTTTTAAGTAAAGAACCTATAGTTTTCTCACTCACTTTAGCATTATAAATCGAATTTCAAATTCGGATCCTAAACTTACTTTTCTTAATTAAGCCGTAGCTTCAGCAACAATAAGAAATATAAGTTTTGTTTTAAGCATTGAGCATTTGAGAGAGTTTTTGGCTTTATAACTTACAATTGAACATTATTTTCGTTATTTTATAAAGGATGCCAAAGAGAAAAAAATTGAATGACAATGCGCACGCAAGTGAGGGTCAATGCGTATGGGCACTTGCCATGGATGATGCTTTGGTTAGTACATATTATCATGAACATGTTATTGGGAATAGAGTAGGGGGAACTTTCACCACACGTCTGTGACAATTTTGTCAAAGAACTTAATGTGAAGTATCCAGAGAAAGGAATAGACAAGAATCAAATTCAGAATCGCATGAAAAATATCAAAAAGAATTACAATAGGTGCTGATATTTTCAAGAATGGGATGAGTGGCTTTGGTTTTGATCCTACTACTGAAACTTGGAGTGCTAAACCTGAAATTTGGAAGAAATTAATTGAAGTTTGTATAAATTGTTAATTGAAATTTTTTTAGATTTTTTTATTAGCATAAGAAATCAATTTATGTTCTTTTTTTGTAGGTTAAACCTTATGCAGCTGAATGGAGGGAAAAATTATGCCGAAATTATGATAAGTTGGTTGAATTGTTTGGGAATGATCGAGCTTCTAGTATACATTCAGAAACAACTTCTGAAATGAGACAAAAAATGAATGCAAGTTCATCAAAGGATAATGTTAAAGGTATCACACCTATTACCATAGATGAAATTGATAACTTGGTGACTCAAGAGAAGATCACTCTTGAAAGTATTGAGCCCTTCAACATTGAAGTTGAAAATATGTTATATCCTGTAACAATGTCTCATGATGTACGGTCCATTAAAAAAAAAAAGTACCAGTAGACGAGGAAACCTCAAAGTTGAAAAAATGAATAGATAATGTGGCTAATGCAATCAAAGAGACAAGTTTACATATGGTGAAAGATAACACTCTTCCTATTACAGAAAGTGAGGTGTGGATCATGCTGCAATATTTAGAATTGGATGATGATACTTTATCTACCGCTTATCTTTTCCTTATTGAGAAGCCTAAACAGGTAAGAGCATTGTTAAGTTGTCCACAAGACAAGATGAGGAGCATATTGAAGAAAATGTTGAATTCTGATTCTACATAAGCAATACAGTCGAGTATTGCTTATGATAAGTTGGTTGAATTGTGTTTGACCTCGATTTTTTTCTGGTGTTTGGACTAATAATGTTTGGACTCGAAGTATTTTTTATTCATAATTTTGATTTCATAATTTTATACATTATACTTTTTAATATTTAATGAATATTTTTTTACTTTTTTTATTCAGATTATCTGAAAGTGTTTATATAAATGTTCATTGTTAATTCATAACATGATAGAATATTAAATTATGAAAAAACAAATAAAAGTATGTAGTCATAATATTACAGGGACAAATTTGGAATATAATTAATCAACCCATCATAACCCTTCCAGTCTAAACAAACACAATCATTTATTAACATTTTATTTACGATTATATACGATTCATTCGTCCCAAACAAGTTAAAATTTTTATAATCCATTCTGTTTCATTCCAGTCCAATCCATTCCTAACACTTCAAATCCATTCCGACCACCTCTCCCAAACAGAGTGTTAATAAAACTATATGCCAACACAGAGTTCACTACTGGTAAGAAGCTAAACTGAAATAATTATCATCATCTGAAAACCATCGAAGACCGAAACAAGTTTTATAAGCAATGACAAAGTGTTTTTCACTTTCAGTAGCAAAGGAACTTCATACGACTTCAATTTTGAAACAATTTCCATGAAGATGAAAATTTAGATAATAATTCTCGAGAACAAATACACACAGAAACCATAGGCACAAATACTGAAATTCAATTTTAGAGCCAACAGAAAGCACAACAAAAGGATTCTATCAAAGTAAGAATAGAACCAACAAGAATATCATTTCAGTAAGAATCCAACAACAATAACCACTCCTACATCATACCACCAATCAGAACCAACCACACCCCGGATATCCCAACCACAACAGCACCAACTAAAACTTACCCATCCTAGCAAACCACCAAACAAGCAAAGCCCACAAACAAAGTTGGAAACTTTGATTGATCAATTCCACAAAACACGGAAACATAATAATAATAATAATAAACTAAAAAAAGACAGAGAGAGGAAGGTAATCTTACAAGAGCGTGACGTTCACCGGCCTGGAAGGAGAGTTTCTGGTGGTTCATAGACTGAGTGTAGAGCTGAGAAAGAGAATTGGCAGCGCTACAGAAGGACGCGTACATGCTCCGATCCACCTCGTCCAGGCTCGTTGCTATCGATTTCCTCTTCTTCCCCATCACTACCACCTCCTCCTTTT
>CAODLS010997214.1:0-14287 GCA_948243855.1 Flueggea neowawraea | reverse complement strand
CGGTTGTTTTTTGGTTGATTTTTAGTTGTTTCCTGGTTATTTTTTAGTTGATTTTTTGCTTAATTTGCTTTAGTTGGTTAGTGATTGTTTTTCGATTGATTTTTGGTTGTTTTCTGGTCGAATTTTTGCTTAATTTGCTTTAGTTAGTTAGTGTTTTTTTTTGTTGTTTTCTGGTTATTTTTACTTAATTTGAATTAGTTGGTTAGTGTTTTTTTCGGTTGATTTTTGGTTGTTTTCTGGTTATTTTTTTACTTAATTTGCTTTAAATGGCTAATGGTTGTTTTTCAGTTGATTTCTAGTTGATATTTTGCTTAATTTGTTTTAGTTGGTCAGTGGTTATTTTTGGGTTGATTTCTGGTTATTCTTTGCTTAATTTGCTTTAATTGGTTAGTAGTTGTTTTTTGATTGATTTATGGTTGTTTTTTAATTGATTTTTTGCTTAATTTGCTTTAGTTGGTTAGTGGACTTTTTTCGATTGATTTCTGGTTATTTTTTTACTTAATTTGCAATCGTTTTCTTCAGTCTCAAAATTCTACGTTTCAGTCATTTTGCATTTTTGTTTACTTTGGGTTTTTATTGGTCTATTGATATGTTTATGTTGGTGTAGGAAAAAACAATATGTGGCTGATAAAAGAAAAAATAGTCAAGTGAGCCATATGGATTTGGTGAGGAGAAGTGCCAAAAAGATTTTTTTGGGTCAAAATTCAAGTTTAACAAACAAAAATTTGAAATTTTGTTCTTAATGTCAACAAATAACAGTTTTTTAATTGATACTATAGATTTTTTTCATAATTTTCAGGTATATAATTGAATTATAACTTTTTTTTCCTTGATATGTTGAATTAGTTTAAGCAATATTAGCACATTCGATTACTTTAAATTTTTATTGTTGAATTAGTCCGAATAAAATTTAAATATGAAGACAGAGAAAAAAAATTGTGAGTGTATATGCATGTTTTGGACTAAAGAGATTTTATTTATTTATGTTGATGAATATTGAAGGTGTTATTAAATAATTTTTTACTGCTTAAATATCAAAAGAAGATCTCCACTTGCATGTGTGTACAAAATTAAATCTACAGACCACGCTTGGAAAACCAATTTCTAGAATTGTAAATGTGTAATTTTATAATCTGTTAGATCCTTTATGTAATTGGCCCTATATATATTCACATCAACAATTACGTATTTGATGATGCCAATTAGCTAGCCAGAAATGTCACCAGTTTTTTTTTCTTCCTTTTGAGAAGTGATAATCCGTAACTTCACAATTAGATGAAATTATCAATTATTGTGCAATCATCAAGTGGCAATACGTTATGTCAGGGCACAAATGTACAATAGATTATAAGCATGTCCTGTTTTGTTAAATTTATGAGAATTCGTTTGATGGATTCTTTAATTTCCCCCCTCCTTCCCGAAGCCCTTTATCATAATTTCAAGTTTTTTTAATAAGCAGATTCATAAAAAAATTTACAATGTTAAATAAATCCAGGGTTCAATTATTCATAGAAGTCAATTATACTAATTAATTAAATAGTGCTTATGTGAGAAATTACACTTGATACCTTAACACCAACAAACGGTTTGTTGCAAGTATTTTGACCATGAACGAGTTTTAACTCTTAGAGAATGGTTGTTAGTCCAATGAGGACATCAAAATGGTGTTCTCATTGAGGATACTTTATTTTGACCATTAGATAGAAAAAAAATATCTGAACCATTCAATATAATAATAATCGGAATACAAATGGAATAGAAGAAGGGAGCACACAAAAATTCCTCATCTTGATCAAACTAAAGCCTTCTCTCCACTCTCTCTCTCGACTGCACTCCACTTTCCCAAATCAAAAACCCTAAATGTCGTGAAATTCTCTCTCGATGGCCTAATCTTCTCCCTTCGGTGTGTTTCTCCCTCGTGTCACTCTTTGCTGTTTACGATCTCCTCTCTACGAACTCTATCTCCGTCTCGTCGAGGCTCTCTCTCTATCACCTTGCTGCTCTATCTTAGTCTAGTGGTCCTCTCTCTGTCAGCTCTTTGTCGTCGCTTTGAGAGGAGGTAATATTTTATATTTACATTTTTTTGCGTGATTAGTGTGCCCTAGCTGGTGTCTCGTTTGTATGCTTCTGGGTCCCTCTCGGCCGTAGATGTTGCTGATGTCTCGTTTGGATTCCGAAAATTTCAGCTCTTTGTCATTTTTAGCTCTGTTCTTGGTCTATGGCGAGTGCAGGTTTTTTATTTTCAAACCACATGTGATTTATAACAGATGATTCGTAACGCCGAAGGAGTGTTATTGATGTAAAAGCCTGCAATTGTGTTACAGTCTTACATTTGTCTTGATCAATGTTGCTGAATGCTGTCGAGAGAATGTACCCTAGAAGTTTTGTAATAAGTTTTTGAAAATTAGAAACAGAATTGATTGCTCTATTATGTTGCCTTTTAAATTGCATTTGTCATATTTGATTACCATAAATATTTGATGAGGCAGGAAACACCCTTTCATGCTCATGATGGACCTGTTACTTGTTTTTTGGTTTGAATTGGTAAAATTTGATGAATTGGAAAAAATTTGCAAGAACAACTGTGAAATAACAATATTACAAATGATATATTAGGTTGCCTTGAAGAGAGAATGATTAATTGATGTAATTTATTTTGCAATGATATTTCATAGGTAGTTTTTTAGGAAAAGAGAAAAATGGAATCTACAAAGCCGGAGGGCAAGGTAAAGTTAACGGAATGTCTAAAACATTTGGTCTTTTTTTATGAACTTTTCAAGAAATAACCATTTTACGTCGCATTATGATTTTATTTTTGATTGATATGTTTTCTGTAGATATATACAAATTCAAGATATGGCTTGCTCCGATTGAAGAGATTTATTGAGAGTTCCACATAAGAAAAATATAATTTAGTGAAAGACTTAGGTTTGGGTGGCCTTCTACAACTTAAGATTTAACAACATCGTAACTAGAAGTTTGAAGAATTAATGAAGCGTTTCGATCCAGTAACAAGAAAATTAGAAGTCCATGGACGAGAGTTAGTTATTACCGAAGATGATGTGGAAAGAATTTTAGGTTTGGCTAGGGGTAGAAAGGACATCAGTAGGTTGAACAGTAATTTGCAAGAGTTGAAGCAAAAGTGTAAGATGAGGAATGATAGCCGAAAGGATTTGATTGTCAACATGCAAGGTATAGAGAACAATGACGAGTGGCAAGCCAATTTCATATTGCTTGCCATTCATTGTGTCCTCCGGCCCACCTCAGCCTTATATTGTGGTCCGACTAGTTTAGACTTCATTGATGATGGTAGTGGACTGCAAAACATGAATTGGTGCAGATATGTACTAGATGGACTTGTGTTGGGTGCATTGGACTTCCACAATCAATTAAAAAAATTTGAGGGCGGTAAGAGTTTATCTCTTCGACTAAAGGGGTGCACCATTCTGCTTGAGGTAGTAATGCAATCTTTTTAGTACGTTCTCATTTATGAATTATTTATTAATACTTATTTCTCTCAAAATAACTGATGTGTATTTGTTCTTATTTTTTGGTAGATATTTTATTTGGAGCACATTAAATGCAAATTCATTATTACTCCCTGGGGCCAACGTCCGCTTCCACGCATCGCAGATTGGACAGATAAAGGGGTGAAGAAAGTTTATGATCTTGTGAACGACAAACTTAATGATCATTTGGTAATAATAATCCTGAATGTCTATGTGAATGTCCAATTGAATTAATTCTGTTTGTGAGGCTAATTTGACACTTTTACCATGTTTAGGTTGAACTTTTATGTGGAGAGAGAAATAATCCGCAAACACATATGCATGTTGACAATACTGGCCCCAACATTGGAAGTAGGGGATTTCGGGAAGAGGTTTCAATGACTAACTTGTTGGCCCATGTGAAGATTCTAGAAGTGGAAAATCAGAACCTGTTGCCGTGGAAAGAGACTCTGGAAGAGCAAAATGAAACTTTGGTAGATACCGTCTCAAGTTGGAAGAAGAGCTGAGTGATTGAAGGTGTATGTGGGATAAAAATTTAGAAGCAAATTGGCCACCCAATATGAGGGTTGAAGAGAACAATGGTGAAGATGCAAATGGTCATGATGCTAGTCCAACACAAGCAGGACTTGCAGAGGAAGTGCAACCAACTAACGAGGAGATCCCTCCAACTGATGAGAACGTGGAGGGGGAGCCCGCAACACCATTTGAAAGAGGCATCGGAGAAGAGGAGAAGGTAATTGTGAATTAATAGCGTTAGATATAAATTAGTCGTGTTTTTTGTTGTTTCATATTTTATTGACCTTAATTTTATGATTTTATAGGTGTCGGGAGTAGTGTGTATCGAAAGCGACAACTCTGTTAGGCGAGTGTCGCCTCGAAAGAAGTATTCTAGAAAGGATTTACGTTCAGGTCTTCGGAGTACCACTGAGCTAAAAAAGAAACACCAATTTCAGTCCGAGCCAGAGCCGAAGCCAAAGAAACATAAGGCTAAAAAGACAAGGCTGCAATTGGTATAATCTAAAATTTCCTATTTATGTGATTGTTTGTGATCCTAGATACTTTGATGTTATTAGTTGCTTATTTAGGATAGAAAAGTACTGAAATTTCGTGTTGTAATTGGGTTGTCCATGTTCCTAAATTTGTCGGTGCGATAGTGGCAATTCATCGAACTTACCAACCCATTGCATGTTGGCGAATCCAGTTGAAGACATTTTTAATTTCGTAACCAATGGAAACTCCTTCAATATGAGGTGATTGAATTAATGGGATCTTTCAAGTTCTTCATTGACGATAATTGTTGTTTGATGAGTGACAAAGTGTGATTTTGTTGGCATATATAGCGATTACATCTTTGACGGTGAGTCTGATTTTGCTACACATGGAGATTTACAATGCTTGAAGTCTCGTAAGCAAGTGACCAATGTGGTAAAATTTTCGAAAATTTATATTGTTAGTTTGTTATGTTAGAGCATAAGGTGGCGTTATTAATGATTGTGTTTCCTATCAGGTTATTGATGTTGTTGTACTACTATTGGAAAAAGAAATGACTAAAGATCCACGACAGATTCAAATGCATTGGTACTTACCGTTCGTATTATCGGTAAATACTTATGATGATTGGAGTTTATTTAGCTACATATTACGTGTCATTTTTGTCCCCTTAAATGTGTGGTACTTGTAACTTTGAGCAAGATAGTGTTTTGGGTGCTACAATGGTTGATGTTAGTCTTGTCAACAAAATGGTTAAATCTTACCGTAGGTCGAAACCTTTCACGGCAGAAATAACAAATGTTTATCAGGTATGATAAGTATTTTATATAAGTTTAATAAGGTAAATACATAAATTATAAGATTAATGAACTTCTCCAAAATCATTTGCAGATTTGCATTCCTATGCTTGATAAGCTAGATGAGCAAACATGCCATTGGTATTTATTTGTGGTAGATTTGAATTTTTAAATTGGCGGATCAAAGCAGACAGATTGGAGATTGCAAGAAAATGGTATGTTGTCATAACCAAAATATATATGCACATGCAATATTGAGTCAACTGCAATGTGACTAATTTTTTAACTTTGATCATGTCAGCTGGTTTTTTTAGACAAATGGCTTGCCCATTCGGAATTTCATTTGCGCTTCCTTTTCAGAAAGCCAGAATTTTCAAGTTTCACAATCGAAGTTGTTGGAGTCCACCAATAGGGAAATTTGTGAGTTCTCCAACAATTTAAATTAATTGTGACAACCTAATATATATTTTTCATTGACGATAACTTGTGTTTGTAGGTTTGATTATGGCATCTATGCGATACAGTACATGCACCTCATCAACAAGTTTGACGAATTTGTATGTAGTCCTGCTAGCTTAAATTTTGACAGTATGTTTATAATGTTCGATAGGACATCATGTATTGGATATGTAATAGCGAGTTCAACAAGGCACGTGAAAACATGTTGCGTGGTGCTGTTGCATATCAAACCCTTATGGAGCAGAAAAAACAGAGGAAAGAAACACGTCACTTGTCCCAAGCCTTAAACACTCAAGGAAACAGATACTCTAACAGAGCAGTGAAAAAAACTTCTTTTTTTGTAAAACAGGTTAATAGCCCCTTGGTATTTTGATCGTGCCCACAATCATATGTGTAGGTAAAAGCAATATATTTTTTTTGTACATGTTTTATCACCCACGAGTTACAACTTGGGAGAAACGGTGGAAGCTAGAATGCCCTGTATCTAACTTCCAAACATTTGTAAATAACCGTCAAGTGTAATAAACATTCGAATGATTTCGTTGTCTACAATCCCCAATTAAGTATCATAGGATCAACAAATATGTAACATGCCTGAAGGCAAAATTAAGTAATCGCGGGCAAAATTAAGTAACATAGGATAAACAATTATGTTATTCCCTGAAGCTGAAATTTCTTGTGCGATATCGAGTAACCAAATTAACATTAAGTCATTGCGCGTAAAATTAAGTTACACATGATCTATACTTGAGTAATCATTCAACATACACAAGCAAAGCAAAGGAGACCAATGACCTAGTCATCTTATGAGGCACTCGAGAAAAAGTCAAAATAACTCGAAGTTGATTCGGCCTGATTATTGGTTGTTGACAACTGCAATGACATATTCATGTGCTCTCCCTACATAAAAGGATCAACATATTAAAAGCGATTATTTCAACTCACCATGATTGCATAAAAAATAATGGAGTAGTAATTGAAGTGCAAAGACATAGCTAAGGCTTACAAAGATGGATGAGTTCCTACTGCAAAAGTCTTCTTGTGTGCCACTACCAGATCCTTTGAAATAACTAGGAGTGCAACTTACTTGTCCATTCAAAGGACATCTTGGTTTGGTATGCCCAATTTCCTTACACAGTGAGCATATCATCTACACTTTTTTCAAGGATGATAATATTTTGCCTAACTTTAACATAATTGACATCGGTCTCACTAGTCACTGAACACAAATGACGAAAGAGTTGCACAAATCTCTGTATCGAATGTCTCGCAAAAAATGATTCGAAATTGTTCCTGCACTCGCAAGATTGGGACCCACAGTTGCTTTTGCCTCTTTTGTCCATCTTTTCAAAATTAGCATAGGCGGAATGCAAATAAACCTCTCTCTTTTCATAACGTACAACAAATGGGGACATGGAAAACTCGTTGACTGCATTAGTTGACATGAGCATGATAACCTATTTTCAGACACTATGTGTACGACTACACGACAGCTTCCATTTGTGGTGTAACAACCAACAAAGAAATGTACATCTCCTCCATCTTGCAATGGTGGTGCAAAGTCATTGTAAGCAACTACCTCATTCAACTGCTCTTGGAATATAGTGAAAGACTCCAAAGTATAGATATTTGTTGCAGTTACCTCGAACTCCTTGCAGGGATGCGTGCATATGGGCTTACCGTACTGTGACAGGTGATCTAGGTGCATATCTCTGTGCCTAATTTTCGATAGGACTAAATCATAACGTTTAACGAATTTGGTAAACATTAATTTCTTGTGCTTATCCTTTCGCGAATGAATACATGCTTTCACACCTTGATGTTGTCCGAGTACCCCTAAAAAACTTATCCATCAAATGTGCCTCAGCCCACATTTTCCGAGATTCCCACAATTCTGCACCCCACTGATTATCACTAAAGTTGTATGACATGATTAATTGATCCCACTGTTTCTCGAAGTGTTCTATATCAATTTTTCGAAACATTAATCTTGTCAAATCAATAGCAAACCTTGGATCTTTCACATGACAGTTTGCATTTTTCTTCAAATGAAAAGAACACAATCGATGAGTAGCATCGAAGAGCACGGTTTTAATGGTCGAGCTCATAGACAGATCCTCATCTATCACCACGAATGTCGGTTTTCACCCTCTCATGCATTCCATAAATTTGCTTAAAAGCCAAGAGTCGTTCTCAACAGTTTCATATGCCAAAATTCCACATCCAAATATAATAGTTTGCCTATGATGATTTATACCAATCGTTAAAACCAGTGGCCTGTTGTATCGATTCCTTTTAAAGGCTGAGTCAAAAGCAACATCTCCAAAGCATGCATAATCAAAACGGCTCACATAATCTGCCCAAAAAAGGTTTCCTATTCGTTTATCACCATCAACAGAGTTGACAAAAGAAAATCCAGGGTCATTTTCTTTCTTTGCATAAAAATAGCTCATAACCCCCTGAATGTCACCATTGGGAGGTTTCAATTATTCGCTTGAATATGGTTATACACATCTTTAGGAATGAAACCCATTCTACCAAACCTGCTAGACTACATTGGCAGCAAATCAATTATATTCCTTGTGTCCATTCCAGCACTCCTTAATGCATTAATCTCTGCTTTTGAAGCATCATCAATTTTTCGGTGTGATGATAGAAATTGCACATGATCGGTCTTCACTAATTCGTGGCTATTGACAAATCATATGATCAGAAGCTCCTGAATCAATAATCCAGATGCCAGAAGAGTAGGAAAGTGAGCACGAAAAAGCTTTAGAGGTGCTAGAATCACTACCTATTTGTGCAACAGAAGCATTGAAAATCCTTATAGAGTTAGTCTTTGGGTTCAGGATTGTAAGGATCCGATTACTTTGCTTCTGACTCAGATTTCCAGATGTCATTTCATTTTTAGTAAGTTTTGCAGCTCCATTCAGATGTATAGATATGGTCTGAATAGATTGAAAATCAAAAGTAGAGTTCTGAGTATAGGTAGGTGTAGGACTAGAGGTTTCTGTAATTTCAAAAACCATTGCAGTTGATAAAGTTTTAAAGTATGGTTATGGTTTCAGTTTTGTTCAAGGTTAGCTCTGATACCATGTGGAAATAAGTACCTAAACAAAATGGTTAATTACCGTGTATTTTCTCTTCTCATAGCTACATATATATAGTCTATACAGAATGCTAATATAGAAAATAATAGTTGTACATGAGAGAAAATATTTCCTAATCAGGTTTAGCTAATTTCTAAAAAAAATATTAACTGAGAATATTTCTCAACACATGATATTATGATTTAAGACAGTACAAGAACCAATAATTCAGTATCTTAAACAATGGGAAGCAAGCTACATGCTTAACACACGTCATCTTAGCTTCTAGATTGTCTCACAATATATTGTGATATTCCCTTTTGGTCTAATCTGATCAAGATGTTGGCCTACTTTATCTGAGTATGTCCAACCTGAATCAGAAAACTTTAATTAGTCTAAACATTTAAGAATATAGAATTCATTCTCAACTGTACATAGAAAACATAAAAAAAACTTAAAAATAAATATGTATCATGAATAATTAGTTTACCTGTTGGCCGAAATGCCAGAATTTTGGTATACCGATTTCTGTAGCTCTTCAGATAATCCTCCAGTGTCTTGAAGAAAAATGACAGCAATATTGCACATTTATGATATGAATATTTACACTCAATTAAGAAAATAATTAAGTGATGGTGAGGATTATACCTCATATCGCAGAGAAGATATCGGTAGCACATGAAGTAATGCGTCTTTTGCTTGAGTGCAGAGACTGGCTGAAAGTTCAGTCCAGCCAAACGACTGCAGAATCCGTCTCTTTGAAGCATTAGCATATATTTTAACCTAAAGTAGTTCGGAATAAGTTATTTTCTGTTCAATTAACTTATATGACACCATTGTAAAAAAATTCATTATAGTCAGAGGAGTTGCATTTCATGAAGAAATACATTGTCGAATGTTAGCGAGACATACTCCAAATGCCTTTGATATGGCAAGATAAACACATTCTTTGCCAATGCTATATGCTCCCACTATGACAAGGGTTTGGGGTTGCTTCTGCAAAAAGTTCTTTGTAACTGTGACAACATAGCTTAATACATCTTCTTTGGAAGGGAACCTGAAACCGGAAAATTATTTTCAACAAGTCAAAAGATATCAATACGACGAACTTCCACCTTAGACAGACAATTGATGTCCTTCAAAGAAGCAGTGAATGAGCAAAATTAGTACTTGTACTTGGGATTGCAATAAGTTGTGTCAAGGTAAAGTAGATTAACTGGATTTTTCACGAGAAGTGGATATGTTTGCATTAGCTTGGAAGCTCTGAAATCTCCAGTATGCAGAACACATTGTCCATCCGAGAGACGAAAGTGAACAAGAGCTGCACCTGGACAGTGATTAGCTTCTAACAAGGTCACTCTAACGCCTTGTATAACATATTATTCATTCATTTCCAGAGGACGGATAAAACTGCAAGTGCAACTCAGCCAATCAAACACCTCTGTGGTTTTCAAATGAACGTTTGCAATATGAAGAGAACAAGAAGGCGAAAAAGGCTTACGGAGAATCAAGAGAAAGGCAGACTTTGAGGAGGCGAGCCGTAAAAGGTGAGCAGTAGACATGGCCATGAGACCATCCTTTAGTAAGACCACCATAATGATCAGCATGGAAATGTGTAAGGAAATATGCACTGCATTCTTTCACTGCTCCATACCGGAATGCATCTACAGTAAAACCAGTCCCTGTTCCACAAAATTTCAGTTTAAAAATCGAAAATTTGTCAGTAGCATTAGCCGCTTTCAGCAGAAAGACTGAAACTTTCCAGCAACATGAACCGGATTCTTTAAGATTGAAATTTTTCGGTTGGGTAATAATGAAGAACGTGACTGACCTGGAATTCTCTTGAAGAAAGGGTAAAGGCGGGGTCTTCTAGTAACGAGGGATGCATTGTTGGGTGGAGAAATGGTCTCGATCCTCTTAGTGGTGGTGGGTTGAGAAGGTAACGGAAGAGGCTTCTTTAAGCCCCAGACTTCCAATAAATTGGCTTGCTTGAGCTTTCTTTTGTTGGAATCCGCAGAAACCGTTTGCTGGTTCGAAACCAAGCCAGACCAATCGGTTCCGTATCTGTAAAAATGAGCGGCAGAACTCTCATTATCATCACCTTCTTCTTCAGCGTTAATAGACGAAATCGATTGATGCTCCTGGTCGTAGTCGTGGAGGACAAAATCACCGTAGGAGTCACTATCGGCGCAATAGCTGTGGTCGCAATCGTCATCATTAGCAGGAACATCCATGGATGTGTGTCCTCTGACACCGTTTCGGATGGAGGGAATTTTGAAAAAACCCGGGGTCAAATTTTCCATTTTTGTTTTGAGGTCGCGTTTGGAGGGGCTGCGCTTCTGTGCGCCCTCATATGTCAACCTCAGAATTGTGTGGTCAAAAAGAGATGCTGAGAAACGGAATCAGCAAGGAAGAGACTTTTCTATATTCAAAGGGTTGAACCTCAACACTCGTGTCGTGACTCCCACCTTCTGGATCTAACGTTATTATTATTATTCTGCTGTTTCTTGGATCACATCCCTCCATTGGTATTAGAGACGTGGAACGAGACTATATTAGAGGTTTGAGTATTAACCACATAATAAGAGTATGAATGGAAAGATTAATTAAGGTAATTGTGAAACGATGGAAAGAGGAAGGAAAGAATAGGGTGGAGCAGCACGTAGAGGATTGCTAGAGCCGACAGTTTGAGTAGGGAGGGAGGCAGCCAGGCAGGTAACACCCTTCTCTTCATTTCCCTCCACCATCTCCTCTTCTTTCATGCTCCTCATTTCTTTCTCTTCTTCCTCCTAAGCACATCTTTTTAATCTCTCTCTCTCTCTCTCTCTCTCTTCCCATCCAACTTATTACCAACATTTAACATCAAACAGAGAGGGAGAGAGAAACAGATTTGTGGCCTGCATTTCTTATGATTTAGCGGTAAAAGAAAAGAGCTCCTTTATTTCTTCTCTATTTCTCCAATTTTCTCTTCTTATTTCATTTCTGTTTTGTCTACTGATGCTGAATTCCAAGATCTGTAACTGATAATCTATCTCTCTGCTTTTGGGCACAATTTCTTATTTCTTTTTGATTTGGATCTCAAGGCACCATTGATTGCCTCAGACTGTTTGCAGGTGAAAGAATATTCCAACCTTAATTGAATTGGTCGGTGCATTTGGTGGTGTTTGAAGACTGTTATTTGTTATTGGGTGGCATTGAGTGGGAAAAAAACTGCATGTCCGGGGTCTCCTTCCAAGCTTCAGTTTGTTCTGTAAGCCATGGGGGAGTGGATCATTGGAGCTTTCATCAACATTTTCGGTAGCATTGCCATAAACTTTGGCACTAACCTCCTTAAACTTGGCCACAATCAAGTATCCATCTGTTTTATTAATTTTTCACGTTTTTAAGTTACTTAAATTCGCTTTGTGTTTCTTACTGTAATGGATATAGCTTAACTTTTTCTTTTCTTTGACAGAGGGAAAAGCATTCTTTGCTGGATAGTGGTAGCTCCAATCCCAAGATTCCTTTGAAGACTATCATATACTTCCAAACATGGAGAGTGGGTAAGATCTAGCTTCTATTTTGTTACTATGAGTTGCTGTTACAAAGCTTCAGCCTTTAACGTCAAAAACTTGTTTATGCAGGTATCCTGATTTTTCTTCTTGGAAATTGCCTTAACTTCATTTCATTTGCATATGCTGCTCAGGTCAATATGATTTATTCTCTGTGGTCTTGTTTGTATTTAATCTTATATCTTTGCTTTGCTCATTTTTGTTACCCTTCTCTGCTTGCTGTGCAGTCACTTCTAGCAGCTTTGGGATCTATCCAGTTCGTATCTAACATTGCATTTGCTTACTTCGTTTTGCACAAATTGGTGACTGTTAAGTACGTTAAAACCGGATGTGAGACCTTGTTTTGATAGCTATATTACAGTTGAAATTTTGTTCATGACATTGCTATTGTCTGGTTGATTACTGCTTATTAATATTGGGTTTTCTTTGTCCTTTTTTTCAGAGTCCTTGTTGCCACGGCATTTATTGTTCTTGGAAACATGTTCCTTGTTGCCTTTGGCAATCATCAGTCTCCCGGTACATGACATGCTTATGCAAGATGGTTTTTCTTTGTTTACTTGCAATGAACATTAGATCTTGTCATCTAGATATAAAGCAAAAATGGTTGAAATTCATATGCTTCTAATTGTTGAGAGCAACGCTTTGGTCATAGGTTTCTTCGGTCCTCCATCGGGATTTTTACTTGAGATGTAATTCATACAAATTATTTGTGGTATTGTTGCAACAAGCAAAAACAGAAGTTTTATTACTGGTTGATGATTACAAAGTTTACTTCTGTTTTATTGCCATAACAGTATACACGCCGGAGCAGTTGGCGGAGAAATACAGCAACTTGACATTCCTCTTGTACTGCATGATTTTGATTTTAGTTGTTGCTGTGCATCACTACATCTACAGGTGAAGGCATGGAGATTAAAATTCTTTGATCGTTTAATTTTTGGTTTAACTATCAGATTTTGAAGACATAGTAGTTCTCTTTTGTTTCCTCATTCAAAATTTGTAACATGCAGGAGAGGTGAACTGTTGTTTGCTGTTTCAGGACAAGATCTTAGACCCTGTTGGCATACGATGCTCCCTTTTTCATATGCTGTAGTTTCAGGTGCAGTAGGATCATGCTCAGTGTTATTTGCAAAATCTCTGTAAATCCAATGCCTTGGATTTTGATGCTTATTATGATGTAACTTGCGAGATTCGTCTCTCATGTTTTTATTCTGATTGCAACTTTCTTGCTTCCAGCTCCAATCTGCTCAGGTTATCCATGTCTAGTAGTTATGAGTTGCACAGCTGGTTCACTTACTCCATGCTGCTTCTATTTCTTAGCACAGCAGGATTTTGGGTAAGTTCGCGGCAGAAATAATATATTTCTTTCCATTTTCCGACATTTGATGATGTGGTAAATCCTCTTATGCAGATGACGAGATTGAATGAAGGATTGTTATTATTCGATGCAATCCTCATTGTTCCGATGTTTCAGATAGTCTGGACTTTCTTTTCCATTTGTACAGGATTTGTATACTTTCAGGAATATCAGGTCTCTCCTTTCTTGATCAAAATATCTGTGTTTGTGTGCACTTTTGTATTAATGCACTTCTCCTGTTTCTTTTACTCAGGAAGTGTTATGTGAGATGACTTCTTATGTATGATTCCATAATGTTTAGCTGCTTTTTCTTTTAAAAATAGAAATGCCTGGCATTTTTCTGTCATGTTTGCACTGGGATTAGGCCATTTATCTTGGTTTTATTTCATTTTATTGCCATCATTGAAAAGAAGCTCCTTTATTGCTGTCTGTGACATTCTTTGGGTTATAATATTATTCTTGAGCTATCAACATTCAAGTATCATCTAAGTCTGGGTACTCTGATATGGATAATGTGGAGTGCAACTGCATTCAC
>CAODLS010997122.1:0-18177 GCA_948243855.1 Flueggea neowawraea | reverse complement strand
AATATGCAATGGAGTCAAAACGCTTCGATAGAGGAGGTTCAATTCGTGGAAAGAGAAACATGATTGGAAGAGAGCGTAAGATTGGATCTTGATTTCTGAGGTTTAGGGTTTAACGTCACTGATTTAAGAAAAGGGGAGTTGGGGGACGGACTGGTGGGAGGCACGAGTTTGAGAGAGAAATGGAGAGAGAGAGAGCAGCGAGGGTGAAGTCTTGAAGAAACCGTGCGAAAGTTGGAGAAGAATGAAAAAGACTCAGAGACACAATCACGAGAAAAGAATTAAATTAAGACCCACAATTTGAATGTGACTCTTCCAACATATGAGCAGAAGTATATGAAGAGCAGTTGACATGTTTTTCTTATATCATGTATTCAAAACTGTTCTTCATATTATAACTTAAGAAAGACATTATTATCTTTCATTATATAATCTATTGAATATCAAAAATAAATGTCTACATCAATTAAAAAATATAGTTCATGAGATGCTTTTGCCAAGAAAATTATGAGGCACCCATATAGCTATGATATTTTGCTATAATATAAGAAAAAATTGTTCTTCTCTATAATTATGTCTAAGAAATTATGGGTTATGGTCATTATCAAATGAAAGACAAGCTGGCAAAATATAATTGCCAAAGAAACCGCAAATGGCGGGCTTCCAATCTTGCCTTGCCTCGTTCACATGCTTCTTAGGTCCCAATAACAACAATAATTGGTGCTTAGAACCCGAAACTTCCTCTTTCTACTTATTTCTCATTTGTTTACTGAAAAATCACATCATAGAAATTGAATATTCATACACGAAAGAAACTTTCCAAAATTTCTTCTTCTTTTCCTTTTTTTTTCAGAGAGATACTAGATTCCTAATTTCCTGTATTATCAGATAAGTATCAGAAAATTTGACGAACTTATGTGTATTTTCTCAAATTTCAAGTCAATAATTCCACCTCTTATTTACCCTATTTCAAGTCGTAATTAAACTCACAAATTCAAGAACTAGCCAAAGCTCTATACAAACTAAAAAATCAAATTCAACATAAAGAAAAACCAAAAAGCAATATTTAAAAATATTGCCTTAAAATTCACAGACAATTACTGCTATGGCTATCTGTATATGAATACAAATATAAAATCAAGCGAAAAGGAAAAAAAAAAAAGAGGAATTGTTGACATACCTCAATAGGGCTAAGCCTTCTCTGATAAAACATGTCAGCAGTTTCAGGCACACCATTAATAGTCCTACCCATCTTAGCACAAACCTTAGAATCTCTAATACAAGAACTAATCTTACTCCAATATTTATCACTCGCAACCCGCTCCTCTAACCAACCCGAATAGTCCTGCAAGTAATAGTCAAAATAAGCCCGGTTCATCACCGGCCGGCCGGACCCCTTGTCCGTGACCGCGTAAGCAAATATGATGAACCCGATAAGCGCCGCGATCACGAAGAACATCGCAAAGAGATATAGCCACATTAGGAAGGTGTTCCGGTAACACGCGCCAGCGAATCCGGCTAAAGATATGACTAGGATGGATGCGCCAATGATGATTAGTGGCCATTGCAAGAACCTCATGCAATCTGTGGTGTTGGCTCTAGTGCTTAGCCATATGCCACCGCCTAGGATCGGTATTGATAGCAAGAAGGTTATGAAGTTTAACAGACCTATCAAGTGGTTGCTGTTTCTCATGTTGGTTTGTGTTTGTTTTTTTTCTCTGGTTTTGTGAGTTATGCTATGGTTTACTAGGTTTGTAAGAGAAGATGATGATGATGATGATTGTTGTAAGAGAAGATGAGCTACAGTTTACTAGGTTGGTATTGAGGGTGGTGATGAGGGTAAGGAACAAATTATAGGCTGAGATACTTGATGTGGCTTGTTGACACGTTCGGTTCATGACATGACTGCCCTTGGCTTTGTGTATGTGGTGACTGACTAATGGGTGTGGTTGCATTGATTGTGTGTTCTCACACGTTATAACGATATTCTTACTTCACATATTAGCTCCACCAAGGCATTCAACATCTTTTTTTTTTAGGATGATTTGACGTAAAAATTACATTATCAGTACAAAAATTAAGTAATTTGATGCATAATAAATATATTTTTTTTTTTGAAATTAATAATAAATATTTTTGAGTTGAAAAGTTTGTGGAGTTTTTAGGGATGCAAGTCCATCCCTCGTTACCAGCTCTTACATTCAATTCGATAAAATTTAGTTCATATTCAAATTGATATATATTTAAAATAAGCTGAGGTGGTTTCAAATTTGGATCAAAATTTAAATAAATTTATAACGAGTTTTGACTTCAACTCGTTAAATTTAAACGAACTAGATTAAACAAAAAATATAATCGGTGTATGTTAAATTTAGCTCGAATACGAGATTTTATTAACCAAATATAAATATTCAATATTCGGTTCGGTTCAACTCTTTTATACCTAAAAGCGCACAAGAAACATACCAACATACAGTATTATTAATAGGAATCAGCAAGGGACCGGATATCTACTTGAGTTCCAACGAAAACAGCGATGCACATAGGGAGAATAAGATTTCTGCAAGTCTCTACAACTGATTTACAATTCACACGGATGAGAACAACTGATGATTACGTCGTCTAAATGCCTCTTGAGACATGATTAACTAAAGAAGAAAAAACTATGTTTTTCTTTCTATTCTTGATGATAAAAATGTGAAAGACAATAGTAGAGAGAGTGAGGGGTGTTTTTTCTCGAGAGAGTAGGAGAGAAAAATACGTAATACTTTTCTAAATGCCTCTCTTTCTTACCTGTATTTCTCATAGTCAAATAAGAAAACTAATTTTCTACATGAGTTTCTCTCTTAATTAGGCCTACAGAGTCCTATTAAGAAGTTCAAAACTACATACAAATAAATAGTTGAATTTATTAATTAATCAAACAATTAATAAATTCAGACTCCATCTATTATTATTATTGGCAGACCCAATTTTTCAAAAATACCCTTAACAGAATTACATCGAATTTTCTGCTAATTATTATGAACGAGGGGAAATCAGTAAGAAAAAATCCACCATTCTGTGAGTAAGAGGAAAAAATGATGTCGTCGCTTGTGGGTTAGTACTTGATAATAATACTTCCTTTTTTTCTTAAAAAGTATTTTTTAAAATTCTAAAATACATATTAAAAAATAATTAAATTATATTAATTATAGTTATAATTTATTATATTATTTTTATTTATTCTAATAAAAATAATTAAAAAATAATTATTTAAAATAATTTAATAAAAATAAATATAAAAAAAAATATTAAATATTATTTATTTTAATAAAAATTAATTTATCTAAAAAAGTATTCCTTTAAAAAAAGAGGGAGAAGGGGGGAGAAGTTACTTAATTGATTGACTTTGTGTGGGCTGAGCCAATAACTTGTTGGCATGTGCTAATTTCATGGGTATACTAGAAACTAGCTACATAAAAAATAAAAGATGCAGATTTCTAGATGTTGCTTTCTTAGATCTTTTCCTTTATTTCAAATAACAAATCAAATTGGTGGGAGACTAGTTTTATTCAACTGAGAATGGTTGTTCAAGATATAGCCCTACCATTATTTTTATGGATCGTATCTCAATTTATTCGAATTAGTGAGATTGATTGACGTTGTTTTATAAAATCTTAATTATTTATTATTTATCATTTGTATTTAAATATTAATCAATAATTTAAAAATTGCTTACTACCGTAATATTATTGTTACTGTTGTTTTGTTGTCCTTAATAGTGAGCTAATTTACTTTCCTTTTCTTTAATTCGAGTTTTCATCATAGCGGCTCATTTTAGTAAGTTGATTTACGGATTAATATTCACACACTTGGTTCAATTAAGAAAAATTCTTATCCATAACAAGACATCTTGGTAAAAAAAAATTGAAGTTATCCATAGAATTACTAATAACTCTATAATGAAGGAATTAAATAACAGTTTGAGCTACTAATTTCGTAAATGCAGTAGAAATCACAAGGATAAAATTGAATTTGTTTGCTAGTCTAGCATGCAAACTATGGTCGTGTTAAAATGAGAATGCAAAACCCTTTCAGAGTCTAGATGTTGCACAAAGATCCAATGCAAGATTCATTCTCGATGGTGAAAGAGGAACGAAGTCCCCTGGCATTGGAGGTTGTCGACCTCCTTTCTGGCATTGTGTGTGTTAAGTGATCTAGATTCCAACTCTAATCAATGACATATAGAAGGAGTCTATTAATCTATTAGCTCAATTCAAATTTTATCTAACTGAATCGGCCAATGGTCATGATTCGAATATTAACTTAATAAGATTTGATTCAACCTATCATGAACAAACTACTTTTTTCAACATAAATGATAATAGAGGTAGTTTTTTGTTTCTTATTATAATTCTATATATATTTAATATGATATAATTTAATATAAATTATATTAATACCACTTGATATCAATTCAAGCGGTTAAATGTGTATAATTTCAAGGTCCAAAATTAAATCGTTTGTAATAAAAAAACATAAATATTATTTGAATAAATTATAAATACGCCAATCGCTGATCTAAATCCAAGACAAAACTTCTTTGGAGGCAAAAGTCTTGGGGATTATACCATGCTTTTAAAAATCAGTGTGAATTCGATATTACCAGCCTAAATGCTTTTTTTTTTGGTAGATAAAATACTATATTTATTAGAGAAAGAAATAATAAAAAGATATTTATAAAAAAGGTGGTGACAAATGAATCTAATAATAAGCGTCAAGATGCTGAGGTTAGATAATTCAGTTGATAAATATTCATACCTAAGACTAAGAGATATTGACTTCTAACTTCAAATGCATCTAAATTTTTTATATTTATTATGTGGATTGATGTCCTTTTTTGTAAGACCAATAATAAATAAAATTGTGTGTGTAGATTTAAAAAAAAACTAATAAGCATCAAGATGTTAAAAAAAAGGGGTTAATAACACCTATTATCACAAAAGTTAAGAGAGCAGTTCACTAAAATCATAGAAGTCATTTTTTTCAAGACGATCACAAAAATTCATGGAAATCACACCCACGGTCAATAAACAGGAACTGTAGAAATTTCTGCTAAGCAATAGATGCCACATAAGCTAGAGGGACAAGTGGGCGGCCACGTAATAAAAAAAAAGTGGCATCATGGCGAACATTTCATGCAAAATGTGGCAATGAAATTAACTTCATAAGAATGTGTACTGTAAACATTGCATGCATTAAATCTTTACTAACTTAATATTAATCTCCATAAGCACTTCACACCAACTACAAATTAATCAATCACAATATGCCACGGTTTGTTCAAAGCAACAATTTGTGTTATCCATTACTTAGTTAGTGGTGATGATGGTAAAATCAGGGCAAGCCACGGATTGCAATCAAAGCCATGTAAATTATTTGACAACATAAATTGCATGGCATTGCATGAAAATATTCCAGTGTTACATTACAAATAGTTGAAGGAAATTGCAGTAGCAGTTTGTGTAATTCCAATGTTAAGTTTGACAAAATAAATAGTAGCATATTAAAGCTTACATCAACAAAATAGTTGTTTCTACATGCAATGAACCATTCACTTTGACAGATTTAGTAAACAAAATAACTATCCAATTCAGAAAATAAAATAGCTTAATGGTAGTAATCTTGAGTCATAGTGCCCATCTCCTCTTCCCAATTTTCACCAAATGAGTCTTCAAAATCAAGGGATTGGTTTGTAGCATCATTCGTACTTTCATTGTTTGTATTCCTCACCGGCATATACATAATATATGACAAAATAAATTGAAATGCAAGCAATCATCTCAATCATAAATTGAATAGTATAAATTTATTACTTGTGGGCAATTTCTCCGGTTATGTCCTTTAATTCCACATAATCCACACGTTACTTTAGTTTTTCCTCTGCGGCTCACCTTGATCCGTTGACTGCTTTCCCGTTATTAGAAATATCTCCTTCGATTGCAGAATTTCCTTCATGTACTTGTCTTCTCAAAATTACAGCATTAATCTTTCGCGTTATTGTCTCAGCCTCCAACTCCCCGGCCTCTTTTCTCCTTTTAGTAGTTGGACAACCTCTTTTAGGTCTCACCGGTGGAGGTGGAATTACTTGTCCATAAGAAGGGTTGCTTTCCCAAAACTCCTAACCATTAGTAGGATTGATGTAGAAAGAATACACATTCTTATAAATCTATGGGGTTTGAACCAATGGTTTCATTGTCTAAGGTATGATCTTAGACATTTTTTGAGAGAATGGTATCTTCGTATAAGTTATGATAATACCATATGTTTCAAGGTGAATCTTGTCATCCTAAATTGTATGGATATTACACTTATAGCTAGAAACTGTCTAGCGTACTTGAATGACATCAAAGATTGATCAAGTCTAACTTTGAGATTGCTAATATGGGTTGACATTGGAGTCGAGTTCTAAGAGATCGTTCCCGTGGATTGTTGTTCCTCTTCAAGTGAGATGGATCAACAAAGTACTTTAATGATTTAAGATGCAGAAATGCATACCTATAGATATCCCGTGACCAATAGCAAGTCTCTTAGCAAGGGTGTGTGTCCACGAACTATATGAAAAGAAGAATGTGTAAGGAACGTTCTTCATACGAATGTCATGTGAATTTTTTTTGTAATATAGGGTACATTTGTTGATTAAAAGATTATATCTTGTATTAAATGTCTAGGTGTGTGAAATGCCTAGAGTTTGCTAAGTCGTCAAGTTAGCTAGCAAACATTAATCGAACACATAAAGAGGGTGTTGAAAAGCAGTGAGCGAGATACTTGAATGATTTAGATACACTGTGTTATCGTGAGGGCTTGCGATAAAATGAGACATAGTTGCAACTCCACGTAATGACATGGACTATAGGGCAGTCCATGTCTGGTTATGTGTTCTTACCTGGCTGAAAGGACACTCCATGTAATAGTGAGGAACACATGTAAGTGTGGCAAAAGAAGCTGAGACTATAGCTTCGTAATTTGCAGTGCAATAAGAAGTTTGGCTATTAAGTGGAATGATCTCCTTAGCACTAACCACCTAAAGAACCTATGACGATCTTATTGACAGTTGACCCCGATTGCTTAAGGATCAATAAGATCCATTATAAGTCTGAGCAAATCGAGATCAAGTATCATTTAGTAAAGGATTTGGTTGCACAAAATCAAGTAAATTTGAGTACAAGATTCACTTGAAGAAGTGAACGTGGAATGTAAGTCCATGCGAGACGAGATCATAAGATCCATTAATAAAAACCTACAAGGAATAAGTTTCTTAAGACTCATATGGCACACAAAGTGTGTAATCCCTTAAAACATGATCTTTAATAAGATCATTGTGGGCAATACACGAGTGCAAATGTTGAGAGTTGACATTTGTTGTAGCGATAAGCGTGAAAGCATGTTGGACAGAGAAATAACCCACTCACACGGGTGTTTACCTTAGTTTTCCCAGTCCGTTGGGGGAAGAACTAAGATGAGGCTGGTTTTGAACGTAGAGAGAGATCTTAAACACGTTCATAATCAAGAGGTCGTCTCGCATATTACAGTCGTGAGTTCATTGTAAAATGGCAAGAAAAAGTCTTATGTAAAGAGTCATATGGCATAAGATGAATTCCTATACCGATCATTAAATGATCAGATGCTAAAATTGAGAGACTTTTAGTATATTCTGTCTTAAAATCAGAAGTAATCCTGTCAAGTGTGGATTAAGGTTAGATGGCGAAATGTAACGTAACTGAAGCTTCTGTGTGGTGTTTATAATGTTGTATAAGCATGCGTTATTCTAAGGAAAGGAAAGAACACCACAACACATGATCATACCATGTGTGTTATATACACGACCATAGGGATGAAAAAGATTGATAAATGATCTCACTTTTCCTAGTGTGAGACTTTGCCGTGAACATGTGGTTCTCTGTACTACCTACCCTTAGAACATTTAACATATTCAAAACATGTAGTTAAGTTTGTCTACTATAACTTGCCGTTAATGGTAATGATTGATTCGACCAAGCGTGTCAAGCTGGGAAAGTAAACTTAGCTATATGGATTGTCTGGTGTAAAAGGGCAAGTTTGTTTCTAGATGTATTTGCATTAGTCTCAAAAGTTTGTTTAGTCGACTCTCATGTAGTGTGGTACATGATGTGTGAACTATGAGTAAAGATTTCGTGAGATCGAGTAGTTTGAAAGCAGATATTGTGTGGTTACGAACTAGGGGAAGACATACGTTTCCAGCAGTATGTGTTGTTGTTACATACACTTTGGTAGAAAGGAGTTGCTCTACGAGAGACGCCTTCTAGCAGGATTGAGATATGAGCTGTTATATAACTCTAACAGGTGTATAGCAATTACGCTCTTATCGTATACAGGTCGCATCGTCAATATGTCTTTATGACACAACATCTACATCATGATTGAAATTAGTTTCATCATGATACATGACGAGTTAAGGTATCATCATGATACATGACGTGAGTGGGAGATGTTGGAAAAAGTGGTCCGCTCATGACGGGTGAACCGAACTCGGTCGGTCGAGGTGTGAGCTAAGACCGTTGACTGAGACCAATTGAAAGCCCAGTTGAGGAGAAGCAAACTCGGTTAGTCAAGGTGTGAACCGGGACGATGAACCGAGACCAATTGGTAAGTCCAATTGAGTTATGGATGAAATGAGTATGTTGGGCCCGTTTAAGGCTTATATAAGGAGTTTTGCTCATTCCTCTCATTCATTCACTCCAACACACACATAAAGAGAGAGAGAGCTCTCAACCAGAAGAAAGAGAGGTATTGGCCTCCTGTTCCGAGTCCTACACAGATCACGTGTGACATCTAGATTTCGAAACAGCTGGACATTCCCGTTGACATTTCAACTGTAGTTTGCTCGCAAGACCAACATAGAACTGGTTCTGCTCCGCTGCTAGTTTCCGCTGAAATCGAGGTTAGCAAGTCGAACCTATTTTTTATACTGTTTATTAGTTAAACTGGTATGCAATTCCTTCAAAATTATATTATAAAAAATTAAAAATGAAAGTAAATTATATATAAATAGTGAATTTCAACAGTTCATTTGCAAATGCACTCTTCAATAAATAATACGTTTCTATTTTGATTTTTTACAAGCCATTTTTTTTCTCACAGGAAATTGCATCCGCAAGTTTGAGCATTAGGGTTGCCTTTAATACTAATAAATATTTTTCTATTATTACAATTTGCAACAATCAGATAATTATCACTTTGATAATTTAAAACAACAATAGTGGAAAAAAAGAGAGAAGGAAGGCATAATCCAAATCATAAACATATTGATTAGTAAGTACTTGTCTTTTTCTATTCTTCCTGCATTTGAAATAGACATTTTATAGTCACGACTAGCCATCCTTGATTTGCCTTTTCTTTAAATGGTTCGGTCAATAAGACTATTGGTATGTTGGTGATAGATTAAAATTGATCAATTTTATCTGGTAGATTGGGTATTGATTTTTGGTAATTAAGTAGATTGTATAGTTAAAAATAAATAGGAGATAAGTTTTTTTAGAATTAAAATAAATGAGTAATCATATCATATATATTATAGTGTTCCAAACAACAAAAAAGATCAAAAGATACTATCTAAGATTTCTCTATTTATTTTTTAAATTTTGTGGTAATTTATAATTTTTAAATAATTTTTAGATAATTAATTTAATTAATCTTTAGTGAACACATTGAATGTGTTTTTATTATGTATAAATTTATTAATTAATTAAGGTGAGTTAAGTTCATTTAATGATCTATTATTAAAACTTAGTTTAAATATTAATGAGAGAACTTCAAGAGACATATAATTAGTTTTAATTTTATATTTAATTTTTAATTTTTTTATAGTTTTTAATAATAATTTAAATAAAATAAATAATTCATTTTTAAATCATTAAAAGAAACAATTCACAATTAAAGATAAAATTACAAGCCATTATCTATTGTTACTATCATCATTAGATAAATTTTAATTCATATAAATTATTTTATATAGATGCATTCTACAACAAAAAATATTAAAAAATCATACTATTTTTTGTCTAAAATATTTTGTTGAATAGAAGAAAAAAAAGTAATGCTTCAAAAAAAAATTATTCATTATAAATTATATAAAATAAAAATTTAAATACACAAATACGAAAAAATATTTTTCAATCTAACTTAAGATCAATTGATTGAATTGACATAACGAAAAAATTATTTAATAAAATTATAATATACTTAATATATATATCAAACAAAAAGTGACACGTAAAAACTATCAATTATAATTGTTTATAATTCTTATATATTAGCAATTAAATTTTATAATTATATGTATTATTTATTTTATATGATTTAAATTTTAAATTATTTTTTTAATCATAAAATAAATAAAATAAAATATTATGCCCATGCACTGTACAGACTTCTAAACTAGTAAAATGCTAAATAAAAATACTAAAAACAAACATCACTTATATTGCCAACGCTATTAAATTACTTCTTTAACATGAAAATTTGACGATGAACAATTTCAGTACTTCAAATTTATAGCCAATTAGGCTCCTACTAAAAGTCTATTGGTCCCTAATCCAATTCTCTATTCATAAAAAATAACTCCAATACAACTGTACCATAGGTATTGTGGGTAATAATTGAAATGCACATGGCTACGTACTGCATATTTCTCAAAATGAGAAGATGGCTACAGTTTAATCCTTAAAAATGGGCCACCACATTAATCCACCATGAAAGTCCATCAGGCTCAAAATCATTTGGATTAGTGATTTTTAGAAATACATTTGTAATACTTTATAATATTTATTTTAAATTATTTATTTTTATATATTATATATTTATTTTTTAATAATTTTAAATTTATAAATATATTTTTTTAAATTTATGGACCCTTATTTATATGTTGTTGGAATATTGTTGATATTATGTTGGTGTTGTTTTATTTTTCAAAAATTAGGATGTTATTTATGATTTGTTGATGATATCTTTGTAATTTTTATATTTTTTTACAGAGATGCAAAACAAATAAATATTAGTTTTATAATTTATTTATGTTATATTTGCAACTTGTATATACTACGTTTATGCTATATTTATGATTTGTTTATACTATGTTTGTAATTTGTATATCTTTTATAGAGATGAAGAACATACAAGTATTAGTGTTACAACTTATTTATGCTATATTTGTAATTTGTATATATTACGTTTATAACTTGTTTATGCTATATTTGTAACTTATATATCTTTTACAGAAATACAGAACATACAAATATTAATTATATAACTGTTTATATTATATTTGTAACGTGTATATATAATATATATACAATATATAAATATATATACAACATATAAATAACATATATACAAGCACATAAAAGTATAATTTAAAAATCCAATTGGTACGCGCGTAATATCAAAAATTGACGTATTAAATCTGTAATATTAATTTTTATGAGTATAATTGTGTAAAAGCTATTTGAATTGATAGAGTAAAGTAAAGTAAAGTAAAGTAAAGTAGGGAAACCAGTGTGTGACACTTGTGTGGGGTACGGGAAGCCCAATTGCGATGACTCAAAAAATACATGTTATATTTATAATCTGTATATATAATATATATAATAATATATAATATATATATAAATGCATAAAAGTGTAATTTAAAAATTCAATTAGTTTATACATAATATCTAAAATTGGTATATTAAATCTGTAATATCAATTTTTTTTGAATATAATTGTGTAAAAGCATTTGAATTGATAGAGTAAAGTAAAGTAGGGAAATCAGTGTGTGAATCTTGGGTGGTGGGGGAAGCCCAATTGCGAGGGCTCCAAAAGTACAGAAGAGTTGATGAAGTTGCTTTTTTTGGTTCCCAACTCCTACACCTCGACGCTATACAACCCATCAAATGATAACTTTAAATTTGTAGAGTTAACTATATCAAGTGTAGCAAATAAATAACTGAATTTAAAAAATTGGCCTACACAATTTTACTTTTTATAAATAAAAATATACTTAATTTTCTTTTGCTAACGTCACATGTTTGAAAGTGAATCGTAAAAATGCCAAAATCGAAACAAATGAAATTAGTCATCTTTCTTTCATTTTCCAATTTTCTCTCTCTCCTCATTTTCTCTCTCTTCGGCTTTCTCTCTTCCTCTCTCCTCTTCTTCTTCTTCTTCTTCTTCTTCTTCTATCTCTCTCTCTCTCTCTCCTCACCTCTCTTCCCTCTTTTCTGCACAGATCCAATCCTCTCCTCTCGACCTTATTCTCCGTCGACGTCCATCATCTCCCTCGGCGTTCTTCTCTCGTCGCCTCTCTTCCTCTCGATCTTCTTCTATTCTCTAT
This sequence comes from Flueggea neowawraea, assembly GCA_948243855.1. Lineage (NCBI taxonomy): Eukaryota > Viridiplantae > Streptophyta > Magnoliopsida > Malpighiales > Phyllanthaceae > Flueggea > Flueggea neowawraea. The sequence continues at coordinate 5,786 of CAODLS010997122.1, read as the reverse complement.
CTCCCAATCGAACCCTAATTGCTCTTATCTTGTCGCCTTTTGTCCCTCTCCTTTTCCTCTTCATCTATTCTCTCTCATCCAATCAAATCCTAGTTGTTCCTATCTCGTCGCCTCTCTCCCTCTGGTCGGAATGTTGTGAATGTCGGAGGTGTTGTAGACGAGGGATGAGACGCGAATGACAGAGGAGATGCGAAGCCGGAGCTCCAGAGTCGCGTCGATCAACAGTGGCTAGCGGATCTGTTGAAGGATGCAACAACTAGGGTTGAAACCTTAACTGCTGCTTTGTTAGTTTTCCCAAATTACTGTAGTGCCCAATGTCTTAAAAAATTTTCACAAAAAGCTATGGTGTTTGTCTATGTATGCAATTCGTGCTTGTTGACTTTGGTTGTTTTTTATTGAATTTGATTGATTTTGTGTAGAGTTGAAACGATTTTGAGATCTTTAGAGATTTTTTGGAGACTGTTGGACACTAAATTAATTATCATAAAATAAATTAAAATATGTAAATATATATATAAATAATTGAGCATAATTTTAAGAGAATATTGCACAGAAAATTAATTGAATCAATTTTTTTATAAAAAATTGTGAGCTTTGGACGCTTGGAGATTTCTGAATTAAACTAAATTTCTTATAAAATAATTGTAAATTTCTTTTTGAAGACTTTTAAATACTATTGGAGATTTTTTGAAGATTTTTGGAGATTTTCTAAAAAATTATATAATTTTTTTTACTAAAATTCATTTTTTCTTGAAAATATTGCGATTGTTCGCGAATGTGACATTTTTCAAATGAGTTTTATTTCTCTATCATTTTTTTCAAAATTGATATTTTTGAATTTTTTTAAATTAATATTTTATTTTGATATAAACGTGTGATTTTCCCAAATTTTTATATACTCCTTATATTTCTATTTTGATACACGAATGTCATTGGTTGGCCAAGCATGGTCTCTATAATACTCATACCAACATTGAGGACAATTTTAGTGTTTTTCCTGATCAGCTTAACAAGTTTTTGTATTGTGACATTAACGGGTTTGATCCCTTATGTAGTTTTACTTCTACTATTAATAATTATCATCCCCTCACTCTAGAGCGAGGCTAGTATAAGTAGTTTGACTGAGATTTGGTGTCACTTCCATGTTGAGTGAATTTAATTGAGTTAGTATGTAAGGAGATATGAACAGGAACGGAGCCAGAAATTCTCCGGCGTAGGGGTGGAGTTTGGATCCCTCTATGGAAGTTGAGTTCTATAGTTGTAGTGGCTCCTCTAGTGATAATTGTAGTTATTGTTGATAATTCCCAGAGGGTCTGAAGAAGAATTTCTCCTAATCATAATAAATCTTAGTTTCCTTTTGAAAAATTATCGAAATCACCAAGATAATATAAGTGGCTTCTAGATAATTCCAATCTATCGGAGAAGAAACTACACCATATATGCCACCAATAACTTTTACTCCTCAAACAGAGATCATGTAATTTTAACAACCTCAAGCACATTTAATATCCAAAATACCATTGATAAAAAAAATCCCAAATTCTTCCGTTAAAAAAAAATAATAATCCCAAATTCCACATTACTATCATTTTTTTCCTTTTCCCTGTCTCTTTTGTACTTTCTCTCTCTTCTACCACAACTCTCTTCCTCTTTCTATCTATCTCTCTCCTCTACCATAATTCTCTCTCTTTCTCTCAATTTATCTCTCTAATGCACCATTGTTCTCTCTCTTTCTCTGGAAGTTCAGATTGTCACCTCCACCATCACTCTCTTCATTGATTCTTCTTCTTTGATACCAAACAAAATCTATCTTTGTCGACACTAGGGAGGAGGGGAGGTGACGGAGTTGCAGATGGGGGAGGCACCTCGCCGCCACCTGGCTCCGTCCCTGGATATGAACAATTCATTAAAAAAAAGAATGTTAGTTTTATTATTATTTTTGAAATAATCGTGAATAACTTCATTTTTGAATAGTATTAGCAACTAAGACTGCATACAAGAACGAGGGAGGTAGATCACCCCACCAATGATCGTATAACATAAAAGGCTTAATACGTAATTTACCCCCAAACTTGCATGTTTTCTTTTTTTATCACCCTAAACTTTTTGAGTGTTCAATTCACCCCACAAACTTGTTAAAATTCTCTCAACTAAGAGGTTTTTCAATGTGTTTGAATTTTAGAATCCTCCAGTTTGCTTTCAAATTATCGCTCTTAAATGTAGAAGGTCAAAAAAGAATAAAAAGAAGTCTTGTAATAAACTCGTGATGAATTAAAAAAATTTAGTAAATTACGCAGTTTAATCAAGTTTAGGAGGTAATTGAGACAGTTTAAGTAAGTGCAGGGGGTAGTTGAAATAATTTAAACAAATTTAGGGATAAGTTGAATGCTCAAAAAGTTTTGAGTGTCAGTAAAAAAAACCATGCAAGTTTGAGGGGTAAGTTATGTATTAGTCCAACATAGAATTAGAAGCTTTTTCTAGGATGTGAGGTACCTATTCACATAGCTTTTAGCAAAGACAACTCGAACGTTGTCCAAATCATGTTAGTTTTATTAATTAAATGTATTTAATTTGTATATTTTTTTAGAAAAAGTATTCATATATGAATATAATTTTCCATATTTAAGAAAAATGATACTTTGAGTGAATTATACTCGGAGATTAATGTATTAAGAGTTATATTGTGAGCAAAAAGATACACCTATAATATATATGAAACATTCAAAGCATTTGTATCTTGGAGAATTGCAATATAATATATATCAGTCCTTCAAAATTGAATTCTCAAATTTCATGAAGTGTCCATTGAGCATGAGAACATTTAAAAAAAAACTTGAAAATCTTCAAAAAAAATTGTCACCATGTGACAAATTTTGGAATTTTGTTTTCACATTCAACACAAAAAAGGATTGATGTGTAATTATGCTTTGAATTGGATAATATTAATAAGGCTTAATACATAATTTATCCCCCAAACTTGTACGTTTTCCTTTTCTGTCACCCTAAACTTTTTTAGTGTTCAATTTACACTCCGAACTTGTCAAAATCCTCTCAACTAAGGATTTTTCCAATGTGTTTGAATCCCAAAATTCTCCAATTTATCTTCAAGTTATCGCTATTAAATGTAGAATGTTAAAAAAATAAAAAAAGCCCCGTAATAAATCCATGATGAATTAAAAAAATTGGTAAATTGTCTAGTTTAATCAAGTTTAGGGGATAATTGAGACAATTTAAGTAAGATCGGGGGTAATTGAGATAATTTAAACAAATTTAGGGGGTAAATTGAATGGTCAAAAAATTTAGAGTGACAGTAGAGGAAACCGTACAAGTTTTATGGGGGTAAATTATGTATTAATCCTATTAATAATCAAGTGTCAATTTTTTGGACGTACAAAAAAAAAGCAATTACTGTTTGCGGCTTTGTGGGTGAGTAATATAATGGTGGAGGACTCTAAGTTTGGTGGTATGCCATAGATGGCAAAAACAACCAAAACTTGAAGTGAATATCTTGTGTTGTATCTATTTATGTGGTCCATGAAGTTAGGAGTTGATCTCTCTGGGTATCACTCTATTTGCTATCTTTTATTCATGTTCATGTGTGCCTTTCATTTTGTAGGACACAACGAACATGTTAGCTACTCTATCATGGTTGGTGCCTCTCCTATATTTTGTTTTTAAAAAAAGATGAAGACTCCGAAATCATCCAAATATTTTGAGTTCATGTGAGTTCACATCTTTTCCCACCATTGAATAAGTCTCTACATCACATTTGCAGGTTATATTTGTGAATAGTAACGATTTTATCAAAACGAGACGTATCTTTAAATTCTATAATATATAAGAACAAAAAGTACCAGACTCATCTCTTGAGAATTTTCCACTCTCAAGTCGTTGTTTTATCGGAGTTTCAACACTTTTTAGAATCAGTAAAATGTACCAATATATAAGGATAGCGAAGAGTTCCTGATAATGTTTTGTTCAAATTCCAAATGTGTAATTTCAATTTGTTCAATGATTCATGTATCACAGCCTTTTATTTTCCAAATGTGTAATTTCAATTTGTTCACTCATGTTGTATTCGTTGTGTGCTTGCTCTATTCTGAGTTTGTTCTCATTTATACTCATAATTTATCCGAGTGATAAAGAAAAAATTAAAATATTTGTATTCGCTTTGTTCTCATTTGTACTCGTAATTTTATCGAGTAATAAAGAAAAAAATTAAAATATTTATACTTGTCTTATACTTGTTTTGTTATCTTTTTGTACTCATAATATTGTTTTGACTTGTATTCATTTTTTTGTGTTTGTTCTCATTATGATCTCATTTTGTTGTTGTACTCTGTTTGTACTCGTGTTATTGTCGCTTTGTACTCACTTTTAACTGGTCAAAGTATGTGGTCGACGCGCGGTCAACTTTCTGAAACGTGGTTAATACGCGGTCAAACAGACCTTTTTGTGATTATTTATTCATGTTTCCATTTTTAGTAAGTTTTTGACATGTTATATTTGTAAATCTTGCCTTTTTTTGGTTGTATATTTGCGTGCTTCTCTCTATTATTAATTTAGGTTAGAGTATGTTTATAATATTTAATTGATAATTCATATAATTAGTGCCAACTTAATATATAAAAATATTTTTAAAAAATAATTTTAATTATTCAGACTGGTGTGGATTTATCGATAATGTCACGACCCATTCCCGGGACCATGACCAGCGTACGAGGTGAACCGTCTATGAGAGTCCGGCCCATCCCGCACAAGCCTCCATAGTACAAAACTTCTACCCAAATATCATATTTAAAGAAATATGGAAAACAAATAAAAGTATAAACTTTGTTTATTAAAAACAAGACATATATAATATTAAGTGCGAAAATTATTTCAAATTAAAACATTTGAAATGTCAAAAACATAAACACCTCCCACAGGAACCCGGTGTGGAGCATCTAACAAATCATACAAATGGGCTCAGTCAAAAGGGCACTGACCGCAACATTAGAATCCTTCACTGAGCATCAAAAGCCAATGAATATAATTCCCTAGAGTCACTTGCAAGATGATAATAACAGGGATAAAACAAACAAAGAAAAAAGGTCAAACCCTGTGAGTGAGGGATAACACTCCAGATCGCCTCATACGTGCCTCACAAAGACTGATTTGAAAACCATTTGAAAACTAACACATGCGGTATATGACAGGTATACATACGTATACACTATATACATAGTATGGTTTCCACGAAAACATTTCGAAATTGTTTGCAACTAAAATAAACAGCATGCACGAAATCCTTCTGGAACTAAACTAGAATCTTTCAAAAATCTTTACAAATCTCATTAAATATGTAATTATTTCAAAAAAAAAGCAAATCCTTTCAAAAATCGTTTTATCTTACTGGAGCTTTTAAAATGAAACCCTTTTAAGTTGCACTCAGTATTTTAGAAATCCAAAACCCTTTTACCGAAAACTCTTATCAGAGTTCAAAACTTCACTACGTAGACATTATTTTCCAGAATATTTTCAAAATAACTAAAGCTCAGATGCTTTAAAACCCAAATAAGATTCTTTTGAAAACCTTTTGCTTTAACAAAGGTTTCAAACAAAACATCTTAAAATACTTCAAAACTTCCGAAAACCCTTTCTTTTAAAGCTGTTACCAAATCGTTTCAAAAACAGAACTCAAAACTTTTATAGTTTTTTTCTCAAAACCTCGTAATCAAAACTTTTCCTTGTAGGCGTCATAATACTAATAATATTATTTTTAAAATCATATCTTATCAGTGTGG
>CAODLS010997054.1:0-11439 GCA_948243855.1 Flueggea neowawraea | reverse complement strand
ATAGCTTCATTGTTTCCCACCACAGCTGACCATGACAGGAACCTTGGATCCTGCTCCTGGGACAACTTGCCTAGGATCTGTTAACATTGCAAATTCATTCGAGAGAACGATGAAGAAAGAAGGGAAAAGGCTTTTTAAGTTATGGGGTATTGTTTAGTGATACTCATTCAATACTGGATTGATGATGGGGTTTGTTCTAATAATAAAAACTCAAGATTATTTCTTATTAAAAGCTTTCTAACTTCCTCTCATGCTATAATTTATTCAAAAATTGAACTAATCTTATATATAGTAACATCATGATTTATGTTTTATGAGTATATGTTCATTTGTTTAATGAGGACATTTTTTATTTGATTGTGTTCACAGCAGGAAATTTTCTGTCCTGAGTGATTATGACTGATATATCTCAGTATCCTGTTAATTCTCTTTCTATAATCATTAACTACTGATAAAGTCACTGCACATTATCTCTGAAATCTTGCAACAAGTTATTTTATTCATAATATGCTTTCTTTTTATAAATTTTCTTGTTGAATCTTTTTGAAGTTCCGTAGCAATTTTCTGAGTTCCTCATGTTTTCTCTTTGTAGATTGAGTAGTAAATTGTGAAAATAAATAGCGGATTGATTAATTTAGCAGATTATATAGTTAAAAAATACAGTGTGATCTATTTTAAAATTATAATATACTTGAATAGTAATATACAGCTTGAATAAACCTAAAATAATGCAGAACTTTCGCTCCTTAACACATACTAGAGGCGACTTTAACACTAATAAGGTTATTTATTTATTAGATCACATTTGCATTTTGATATCGCTTTCTTTTATTAAGGGTACTTCGAAGGGCAATTAGCATTTTGGATTTCAATCCAAAGCACATGAAACCAAGTCTTATGGCATAAATTCCAACCCTTTTCTGCCTTAATAATTCCAGATATTTAATAAAACTATTCTAAAAATACACAGAATTGCCACCAAAATTGAATGACCTAAAAGGGTTCATGACACCAGTTTTATGCTCATAAAATGTGGAGTAATCCAAGGCAATTGTGAAACTCACCTGAATTGGTGCCCACGGCAAAATCTCACTCACATCTATCTTGCTTTTCTGTCTTTACTCTCCATCTTCTTCCCTCATTTTAAGGGAATGTGACTTCTAGAGAAAATATCATCTCTCACTCTCTGCCTTCGATTACTAAATTTGAGTCTAAATGCAACTCATACATTCCCACCTTTTTAGCATTCTCTGTGGTTGCTATTTTAAGTTCTTATCTTCATCCATATTTCCTGTTTTAAGGGCTTGATTACAGCTAATTCATTGTTTTTTTACCTTGAAATGGTATCTTTATTTTGGATTATTATTATTATCTTTGCAAGTCTTCATTAGGGACTATTTAGAAATGCAAATACTGATGCAGATCTTTTTCTGATGAAATTTGGCATTTATCAGCTTGGTGACTGGACAGCAACAATGCTTGATACTCAGAGTTGACAAAATCTCTTCTTTAGTCTTTCAAACATTGACGATCTGTTAATCAGCTCGTTCTAACCGGGATATTTGATTTTATGTCAGGTCCATTTGAGTTTATAATCGGCCATTGAGGATTAATGCAATTTGCTTTAGTTTGAAACAGAAAAAAGAAGCTCTAGTTACAATCTTAAACAGAATACCTTTTTCATTCTCATAATCGGTCATTCCTCTCAACATTCAAATTCCAAAGAGTATTCTTCCGCTCATAACCAACGACCAAAATGCAGAAACAAATATTCATGCTAAAGCATGAACAATCACAAATAATCAAACACATAAATGCATAAAACAAGAAATTAACATGTATTACTGCAAGTATTTATATACGCATATATCCAAGTTTTCTAAGAAACGAGCACATATCGGTATAGTTTTCGGACATAAGAGCAGAAAGCCAAGAATTTACATGCATATTCATTCTATCTTCAAAGCATTAGCTAAATGATTTCAGTTTGAGTGATATTCCACTGAAATTCCAAATGTGTTCTCGCCGCTGTAGGTCATGTACAGGAAACCATCTTCATCTTTGTTCTCCTCGTAAATTGCTGACATCATCGCAACTGTAATAACAGGAACCATAGATGAAACAATCAAAAAAGAATATATGAAAAGTTTTATAAATATAAATCACATAAATGAAACGATAGCCTACTTACCAGTTGGCGGTAAAATATTATTGACAAAGATGAATATGGCCTTCTCGGCACTTACCTTTATCCTCTTCCGCACCACATACATGAATTGGCCGACAGTAAGGTCAGCAGGAACAAGACATCTGCAATCAGCAAGATGGGAGATTTACAACATGAATTTGCTCGAAGGAAGATAATTCTTCGCAATTCTTTCAGATACAACGAGTTAAAATTTTCACTGTGATCTTTTTGCCCCTTATCTTTCTATTTAGTGTAAAAGCCATTTCTTAAAAAAAAACAGTGATATTATTTTTATATATTCATCAAAAAATCATGCAATAGTTCCCTTTTTACAGGAAATTTGTTCAAATTATCATTAAATAAAGCAGGTGAATGCGACTCATTTGTAGGGAAGCACAAAATGAAGTGAACAAAAACAAGAGAATGGTACACCACATGAAACCCACTTCATTACAGAGAATGAAGGTAAAAGCAATATCATCTAATATTCCAATTAAAAACATATAAAAGACATCAAACAAAAAGTGCATTACTCAATTCTTTTTGTCAATCTCAGGAATATAACTTCTTTCAGCCTTCTCCACGCTCACGTATGTCATGTAAGACATAAAGCAGAAGAAATTGATTACAGACGCTAGATATATGACATCCAGCAAAAAAAATGATATGAATAAAATTTTGTTCTCATACCGGTACTCTATCAGGATACTTCTCCCTAATACGAGCAGATTCCGCTTGCCTCCTTTCTGAAATGTAGACAGGAGGAACAAATCAACAAAATGCACATACATACTGTTGAAGCCAAAGAAAAGAAATTTAAAAAAAAGAAACGTTAAAGAAAGGCAAAAAATACAATAAATGTACAGTTAAAGCATAATGAAGAAATTGAAGAATAGCATTCTGGTTATAACTAAGGTATCCTTGATGTCCCTTAAGAGTAATGCGTTAACTGTATAGAAGGATAACATCTACGTTTACATTATTTATTTTAATGTCCAGCAGAAAAAACAATTGCAGCAAAAGTATTTAGCTAACAATTGTATTACATTTCTATAGAAAATATAATTGTGGATATTTAAACACACAAAAACTAAGGTGCTTCTAGCCCTTCTCTACATCCATGGTTCGGGGTTATCGTTCAATATATTAAAAATACAATGGAACGTAGTATTTCAAAACTATAAGAAAACGAAAGGTAAAAGTCATGTTGAGACAAGCAAATCTACTTCATGAACAAAAGGAAACTGGCTATTTTCAAAACTCTTGACCCATAAAAGACCCTCACCCTACTCTAGCTATATCTGCAAGCTCTAATATCTCAGAATTGCTAAATATTGAACTCGTTTTATAAATAGGTGACCAGTTTTCACCACTCTTAAACATCAGATTAATAGTAGTACGTTCTGTTCTTCTGTTGATCTTTAGCTTCAGTGGACTACTACATGAAAATTGGAACCAATATTGATACAGTATAATCGATCAAAAAACAAACAACGTTATGGTGTTACTCTGTCTTTAAGAGGATATTTACACAATTGATGATTCTGTTAAACAGTTCTGTTCAATTCCATCAATCAGAAAGCAAAAGCACAACCCAGAACCGATCCATGATATTATACAACCATCTCATAGAACACAGGAAACACACCAAAAAGGCAGTACTTTCACCTTAAATCATACTGAGTCAGTCACCAACATTATTAACTAAACAACTACTCTAGTTCTTGATCAAACTGTCCCTCCTTGTCAAAACCACAAATTGACTCAAAACCCAGATCAATAAATCCAAAATTTAACAGAAAAACGACCTAATTAAAGAAAGAAAAAAAAAAACAGAAGAAGCATTCATTATCAACAACAAGCAATAAAAAATTTAGAGGGTGAGAAGGAGAGAACCCAGAGGATGTTCCGACTTGAAGGAGCTCTTGGCCATGATTTCTGAGGACCCCTTTCTTTCAGTAGTGTAAGAGCCTATAACAATCGGATCTCAATGAAATCAAGCAAGGAAGCGTAAAATTAACAACTGTACCAGAAGTGGAGAGTTGGAATCTAAATGCTTCAGTTAATCCATTGATTCCGACGACGACGTTTAGAATTGTTGGAGAAGGTGGACATGGTCGTCAGGCCTGTTACTTTTCTGTTGATTCGAGCTGAAGGCTCTCAACCAAACGCTACACAGCCCAGTTCAATTCCCATATTATTATTTTTAATTATAATGCATCATATAGTTCCTCAATCATTAACAATTTTAAACTTAATTCTCTCAATTAATTGTCATTGAACTTAATTCTTTTGCCTCTAGTCTTTAAACTAAATGAAAAAAAATAGAAAGTACGGTCATATTAAGGAACTTAAAGCTAAAATAATTGATGGTTTAGAGACTTTATTTTTAAAATCGTTAATAGTTTTTTCATAAAAAAAACCGTCAATAGATTAGAAACTTGCAAAAAAAAATTGTTTGAGAATAACTAATAGACGACAATCAACTGAGGGACTTTAAGAACACAATTGTTAATATTTCATGGACAATCTGACATGTAATGCCAATTACAATTTAAAGACATTAATGTCGTTCACAATTAGGGTCACAATTTTTCACATGATATGATTATACGACGCAACATAATGTATTTTTAGGAGGGCTTGGGCTTGGTATAAAAGTATTTGAGTCATAAATGAGTCTACATGTTTATGATACACTAAAAAATAGTCGTAAATAGAAAAACAAGTTTAACATGTTTACGATACGAATCGATTCATTTAACTTGATTGTAAATGTATCATGTATCAACACGACCTATTTAAGATTGTGTAACACCCATTTAACAAGTTTCTAGTATAATAATTTAATTATTTTGTAAGTCAATTGTGTGTATCATTAAATGGATTATATGAATCGTATCTTAAATAAGTTAAACATGATTCATTGTGTTAATGATTGTAAATAGATTAAACATATCATATTGTTTCAATTAATTCTTCCATATAAGAGTATTAATTGTGTCATGTCATGTTACACATGTAATAAACGGGTCATGTATACGTTTATTAATCATGTTCTTCTTGTGTTTAATTGTGTCATCTTAATAGATTAACATGACATGAATACGACACACTGATACAAATTGTCACATTTATCACAATAACAACTGTGAAACGCATACAAGCTCACTGAACTTCAACTATTTTTTTATTTGGTCACTAAATTCAATTCAGTCGTTTAACTTCGATTTTACATATGATGTAGTAAACCTTGTTTTTTTTTTGAAGAGATGTAGTAAATCCTGTTAAATGCCTCTTAAGATCTCTGAAGGAGTGTTGACATAGCGTTTCATGTGCATGTGTCATGTCCACACTCTGTTAAAGATCTTAATAAACAGTTTACGAGAGCCACTACATTGTATACGAAATCAAAATTCAGTAATTAAATTGGAACAAATTGAAGTTCAGTGACCACATTGAGAAAAATTCAGTGAATATTTATACTTTCACCCCTCCACAGTCCACACCACAGCATATGTGCTGATAAACAAACTGTAGATCTAACAAGACTTATGCTGGTTTTAACCGACTTTGCCACTTAAAGCATCAATTTTGGATTGAATACTTACAGAAAGAAATAATTGTTTAAAATTTATTTGGTTGTTTTGGCAAAAGTGGTCTAAAGCCATTTACTTTGCTTGAACAGGTGTGGTGTACTGTGGCCTGTGGGAAGGCTGATCCAAGGCATGAGATAAAAAGAGCAAAGAAAGAGACTAAAGTGCTGCTTTCGAAGGTTGGCGAAGTGGTCCACAGAACCATCCAGGCATTTACAGCATGTCCCACTCCGCTTACTTCGGCTTTAGTGATTTGTGGTTCATTTACATTCTACATTATCAACTAACTAAGCAATGGATTCGGCCGTGATTATGATTTGAACATGTTTGAAGAAGGTTGGTAATTAACAGCATTCACATTTTCACACTAAATGTCGAGAATATTTCGTTTTTAAAAGATATAATTTATAACATAAATGAATCTGAGACAATGAATTAAATAAATTGCACAGTGAAAAGGTGCTCAAGTTTTTCTATATATATATATATATTTTTTTACTATAAGGTGTTCATATCTTATCTAATAAATTAACACAAGAAACATAGTAGTTGAATGGAGGAAGTTAATCTAATCTAATTCACATGACTTGATTCTTTTTTCTTGGCCAGAGATGCTGATTTTGGATAAATTTAATAGCTAATAAATCAAATCAATTAAAGCAATGGACTTGTAGTTAATAGAGTTAACTTCAATGCCAAAAAAACCAAAGTTTGATTTCAGCAGTAGCAAATAAAATGACTTATAAAAAAAAAAGTCAAGTGAGGCAAAGACTTTTAACATTTTCTGTTTTCTGATATAAAACCAGGAATCACTGCATAGTGTAACATTTCAATAGCAATAATATAACACTGCCTGTATCAAATAAAAATTGGTAAAGATAAAATAAAACAAGCCATTTTATCTAATTAGGTCTATCTTGGTCCACCTCTTTGGAAGAAACAGGAGGCTCAAAATTGCTAAAAACCCTAAAAGCAGAAATCACAGCTAAAACAATGAAACAGAGGAGAGATAAAGCATGGAGCCCCAATGAAAGTTTCATTCTATTACAGAACTTCCCATATAATCTGCGGGCCTCGCTCCATGTCACTTCCTGATCACCTTTGTATGCTAAATACACTATCTCCATTACTGCAGCTCCTGATGTTACCATCAAATAAGCTACAATCTGGAAAAAAGAAGAGAACATATATGTGTTAAGGCCTTTAAATTGTTGAAACAGGAGGCTTGAGCAGGTAGATTGAATAGCGAAAAATACTACTTTATGCAGAGTTATAAGTGTCGGTGTGCGGTAGATTGACAGAAATTGAAAGGGGAATTGTAGATTAATAAATGAGATAAATTTTCTAGTGGAAAAGATCTAGCGGAAAAAATAGAGATACGTTTTTTATAGGACAACACTGTTTGAATCGTAAATATGCAATATGAATATACTTAAACAAACACACCTCTTATATATGTCATAATAAACAAACAAATCCTTAAGTCTATATTGGATAGGAATTAAGAAGCAAATGTATATAACAGTAGAGAGAAAGTTCATCATAAGTTCAGTTTCTCACAGAGCTGTAAAACTGCCAAAAAAATGTTAGAATTTAAAGCAGAAACATAATCCAACAGGCTCAACGTCACACTATTTGTCTAGAGTTTGATTTCCGGTGAGAGAAAATAAAATGACTTATAAAAAAAACAATAGAAACAGATTATAAATTAAAACAAAAAAAAGAAGAAGAATTGAGAATTAAAGAAAGACCTGGTCAGAGACAAAGAAGAGCCAAGCTTTATTAACTAAGCATCTGATCCATGTAGAGACTGCAGCAACAAGAGCATCACCACCAGATATGGCACTAATACAAACCATGTACCTTCAAGAAAGAGTAAAGATTCCAATCCCTTGAGTGCCAAATAATAAAAAAAAAGAATCTCAAGGACTAAAACGAAAATTTATCTTACTTGAGTCCAAGGAGATTGCTGTACTCTAAGTTGCCATAGATGGTGTTGTCCTGGTGGTTTGTAACAGTTAACCAAATAGTAGCAACACTGAGAGGAATAACAGAGAACCTAAGAGAGGAATCAAAGAGCTTGAGCATTGGAGCCATTAATGGAGGAAAAACCTTCTGAGAAATGTTCATATGATTAAGAAGACGAATGTTTTAAAATATATATATACACTCAGCATAGGACAAGACATGCAATGGAAAATATGTCGTTGGAAAGAGTGTGGAAAGGAAGTATTGGAGGATTGTTGGTGGGAAGAGTGAGAAGTGGTAGGTCTCTGCTTTTTCCTTTCTTAAGTGCAGCGGTAATGATTATGATACATAAAAATGTTATCTATAATTTTTGTAATTTATTTGTATTATACTTGGATTAATAGAATAGTTTAAATAGTAATAAATACTTTTGAGATTGCAGGACTCAAAGTGTATTGTTTATGATAGTTTTTTTTTGTTGAGATTGAGGTAGATTTAGTAAAAAAATATAGAAAATACATGTCTTTTTAAGTTTTACAGCGGAAGTTTATCAGTTTAATTTTTATATCAAAATAAACGAAAATTAGTAAGACAAATATGAATGCTTAAAAATAGTAAAATTAGGTTTCCCTGAAAACGACTCGAATTTAATTTTCTAATGAGTTAAAACGTGAAGTTACCATCTATACTCTTTAAAAAAACAAGCAAAGAAAAACGCTTTGTCTAAATTCTTGATGCTAAAATTACTTTTCTTCCGTTGTTTGATATATTATCCGGAGAAATTGACATTTGTGATGAGTTCCACATTTGTTTTGGGACTTTGGAAACATGAAGAGTTTAGGTTTGGCTAAATTTTTGATGCTAAAATGACTTTTCTTAAGTTGGAAACAAAATAGTGCTTTGTCTTTATTGATGGCTGTGTTATGGTTGATGACTTCGACATGATCTCATCATTCTCTTGCCAAGAATTACTTGGTCAGGAATTTCTCAGCTCATGCTCACCAAACCATTTCATGTCTTCACTGTATTGTGGAGGAAAAACCAATTATTCGTTCAGGGATGAAGAGAATTAGTAACCACTAGCCATCGGTAGTAATCACTCTCAATTAAAAATTTCATTTCAAATTTAAGTCTTAAATACGAAAAAATTTTAATATTCAATAAAAAGAGTTCTACCATTCATTAAAATTCTATCTTGTTCGAATCCAAATATTAATCAATAGAATAAGAAAAACTATCTTTGCAACAACTTTTTTTAACTTGGCTAGATCATTTGTGTTTATTTAATTATATAAACCAAAATGAGTTTTTCTTGGGTTGTTTATAAGCAAACCTCACGTCTCATGATATAATGGAACAGCAAGCAAAGAAGTCAAAAACTGACTAAAGATCAATCAAAATTCACTACTTTGTTGAAACATAAAGGTAACAAATTCTAACTCAAATTTTGGCGCTTATTCAGGAGTTCCACAAGCCATGGCAAACTTACAAAATGGCCACTCCTATAGAATACAAAAAATGAATAATTTACAATCCCCTTCAACTTGGTATTGAATTTTTCTCCTGACCTAAAATGGAGTAGATCGCAGACCCATTTTCCCATTGTACACTTGACATGCATAAATTTCTGTAACTTCAGATCCTCAAAACCATATTAACATCTTCCTGAGTTTGGAAGAGCATCTGTTTTGTTAGAATTCTGCACTCCACAGAGCATTTTCACCCTCTCCACATCGTCGATGAACCTCTTTGATTCTATCCACTGACCTGCAGATGCCACTGCAGCTCCAGTCGAAAGAAGCAACGCATATATTGCCTGCCTGAGCCTTCCACTCGCAGTCTGTGTAAAATTTTGGCATCATAGAACTTGCTATAGATTCTTGTAGACAAGAAACAATCCTTTCCGAAACTTATATCGCAACAACCATTCCCTCTAAATTGATAATTCTCTCTATTAAGCTAAGACTTGCAACATGAAGTACAAAGAATATTGCACACAAAAGACAAATTTAAGCCAGAGAAACAATTTTTACTCAATTTATCTTTTGTATGAAAAATGCCATATGTTAAATGGGTTTTGTGGTGAATACAATCATGGTATGTAAATCATGTATCTCAACCATGCATGCAGAAAGGAGTTAGAAAATTATGAAATTACCAGGTGGGGTACCGCAGCAAAGTCTCCGATCATCAATATACTCCACATCCAATCCAATAAACCACGATCCAAGGGAAACATCTTCATTAGCATACTTGTGTAGCACATGTCTAGATGATCACAAGGGAAGAAATTAGATTCAAATTTCAGTAGCAAAATGTTTTGCGTTTGTTGTTCATAAGATGCATGAACTTACTGGTTGATTGATATGTAAGTAGCCAAGTCATTTGAAATTGCATATAGCTGTCCGGTAGCATGACGGAAGTATTTGTTTCCTTCCTCCCCAAATTTCCAATACTCAGGCTCATGGTATTTCACTCCTCTATTCATAAAATGATAATGGGGGACATAAATAACTCTATTTCACATGTTCAAATAAATGAGTGACTAAAGGCATGATTAGCTTACTTTTGAGCAAGGACTGGTCCAGACTTCATACATCCTGTATAAACCCTTGGCTTTTTCAGGTGCCTAGCTAAAGTTGCTCCTAGTGTTGCTGAAGAAGAAAAAAAAAAGTTTAGTATTCTCAATCTGAGATCATAACTATAATGCAAGAAAATAGAGTTCAATCATCTGGATAAAGTAACTACATCATGCCTTTACCTATATTTACATGCACATCATCGTCAACTTTGACATAGAAATCCGCATCCCATAAAGCAACAGCAGTGGCAAAGTATATCTTCGTTTTAGCGGACAATTCCAGGTAGCCCTCAACATGTTCCTGCTCCCAAATCAACGACAAAGGATTATGTTATAGTTAGCTGGTTTTTCAACAAGGTCTTTGCTTTAGCTGGTTTTTCAACAAGGTCTTTGCTCCTGTATAATTCTCAATTAACAGAAATGGCACAAAGAAGAGCAAGACCAAAAAGCACTACCAGCCTTAAGAAGTCCCCATGCTTCTTGTCTTCAGCTTCAATAGCTCTGTCAAGAATACCCCCTGCAGTAGCACTAGAGAGAAAAAGTATAAATTAAATTCCACCCTTCAAGAAATCATTGGGTTTCATAAACTGAAACCTACAAATAATTCTCAATTGGTGCGGGTGTTCACAAACAAAGATGAGCAACATGAGTACATGTAACGAGCTACCGACCTGTGACCTATTACAAAGCGAATAACAATGCCCTTCTCTGCTTCAAGCTTCTTTCTTTTATCACCTAGGTTTCATTATTGGGGAAAAAGAGAAACAAATAATAAGTTAATAACATTACCATAGAAAGAGAGATAAAAAAAAAAGAAGCACTATCATGTAACTCTTAACTAATTATTACTTGGATGATAAATATTTACTGACCTTGAGGCATCCAAGTAGCACGAACTGAATCTCCTCTTTCGGCTGCTAAAAGCAGTATTTATGCCTATAACCATTAAATACTTCCTTTTCCTACTTGGTTCAGTAATTTTTAAGTTGTCAGATACTGGAGAACCATTTAGTATAGAATCCTGAGCAGCCCTTGCAGCAGCTAACTCCATTTCTAAATTTGAAATTGTTTTATCCAATGTTCTGTTGCAAGCAGTAAGATGTTAA
>CAODLS010996874.1:0-15875 GCA_948243855.1 Flueggea neowawraea | reverse complement strand
ATTTACTCTATTAAATTTATATTTATTTTATATAAATAAATACTTTCAGTATAAAATATTTTCTAAATATTAAATATTTGGATTAATGAATAATTTTGGGTAGAATGTTTGTATCTTTGAGGCTTGTGGAGATAGGCTAGGTTCTCTTAGATGGTTCACCTCGTACGTTGATCATGGTCCGAAAACGAGTCGTGACAGGGATGAAAGCTTCATAAGAGTCATCTCAAACTTTTGATTCTAATGTTATCACTCTTGGCACTGAGTTTATGGCTGTCTTATCTGTTGCCTTACAGTATTATATACACCTTAGACTAAATGATGATCCTGGTGGAAAAAGATTAAGGAAAAGTGAATGTTCTTGCATGATCCTACCTATTGTACTTATTTTCCAATATCCAAAGGCAAAGGTAGATGCGCTTGGTCGAGATCGGCTATTTGTGGATCTTTAGGGTATTTTTATCGACTCTACATCCTAACATGTGCAGTTAAATTATGGCTCTTACATTGACAATATATGTCTGTAGGCATCTAAATTTTAACTCTACTGAATTTGAGGAATGTGACAACATTCTTTGCTAGAAAGCTATATATATTCACCATACAAGTGCTTCACTTTCTAGAAATAGTCTAATTTTATGTGCTCACCATTTAATTTTATGTGTTCACCATTTTGTACTATTTATTTATGCTATAATTACTCTTTGAAAATGAGTTAAATGCACCAATTACATATTTAATTGACAATTGACTTTTTATTTCTTTTATTATTATTATTCATTTAAAGAGAGTTTTTTCTTTTATTTTTAAAAAGATAAGGGGTGACTAAAGTCTAAAACAGTTTTATTTTTCTCCTACATCCTCCAAAAATTAAACTTGGAACGTCTAGTTATAAACATTATTTGATTACCGACATACCTAATCCATAGGCTTCATTTAAAGAAATTTAATATAAACAAATTCAATATAAATATTTATAAAAATTAACTTCAAAGGAAAAGTATACCAATACTTTAGTCATTGTAACCATAAAAGATAAGCCACAAACATTTGTTTATAACTAATTATAAGGATTTTCTTACATATTATTTTTATTGAATAATTAATTAGTTTAATTAAAATTTTATTTATATATTTTTTAATTATATAAAATTTATATATAAAATTAATGTATTTATAAAAATTAAAATAAAATTAAATTTTAAATATAATTATTAAAAAAAATTAATAAAAATATGAATCACGTCCAAGTGCACAAACCAGCTAGTAAAATAAAATAAATAGTAGAACTAGTTCTCACAATTCCACTCCCACTTTCCGAATCTGAACAAATCGTGAAATCGCGCTCTCTAGACCTCTCTCAATCCCGACGCTTTTTTCTCTCTCTCTCGTGCCACTCTATCTCCGTGGACGCTCTCTCTCTCTCTCGACGTTTTTTTTCTGTCTCTCCCCGTTCTCTATCACCGTCGACGCTCTCTGTGTCCCGTCGCTCTGTCTCTATCGCTGCTTTCTATCACCGTCGACGTTGTCTGTGTCTCTAAGCTTTCTACAGTCGCCACTATAGGAGGTAATATTTCTTACATTTCTCTACTTCAGAAGGTTGAGATTTCTCTACTGAATTTTTGAGCTGTGACCTTTTGAATGTGAACGAAATGGACACTAATTTGTAATTTCTGGTTGTTCTGATTTTTTAAATTGGGTGAAGTAGCTCTTTGTCTCTGTCGCTGCTTTCTATGCACAAGGTATTCAGTTTAGTTCGTTTTATCGTTTAGGGTTGCATTTGCAATTCTAATTTTAGAAATGTGTGACATTTAAGATGAAACTTTTCTGAATTAGCAAAATTCGTTTCTGAATTGTTAGTAACAATGGCTCTGAATCAGAGATGAAATAATAGATTTTCTTATTTGGTTTCTGTTAAGCAAATAAGAGCTCTGAATCAAACTTTTGGTTGATACGGCAGGTAAGGAGTAGGGCAACAAAGAGGAGTTGTCTCTTCTTGGACTAGGATTTTTGTTATTGCAATCTGAAAGTCCACGTCGGCGACTTCCTCAGCGGCCAGCAGCGATGGCTGAGCAGGTTTGAATTCACGCCTCTCTCTCTCTCTCCGTTCATTCTACATTACTCTGAGTTAATGATTGTTTCTGTTGTCTCTTTAGGACTTGCAGCAACAACAACAACAGCAATCTCCTTCGCTTGATGATTGCTTGAATCTATTGAGAGGCGAGAGAGATGAGCAACGCCTCGCTGGTCTCCTTTTAGTTACTAAATTCTGCAAAGGCGACGACCTAGTTGCTCGCCGTGCTGTTTATGATGCCGTTGGTGTTTGTTTTCTTGATAGGCTGTTACGGACTGGTTAATACTCCCTCTCTATAAACAGCAGTAACAAAAAAAAAATGATTATTTAGTTCTTTTTATTCTTGGAATTGATTTCATACAGGGATGGGGAAAGCAGGTACTGGTGGCAGTGGAGATGATAATCGTGATGCGTATTTGCAGCTTTCAGTGACTGTTCTTGCTGCTTTTTGTCGTGTTCCTGAGATTGCTTCTTCAGAAGAAATGGTTTCTAAGATTCCATTGATATTGGAATTGATGTCGGAGTAAGTGCTTGTGTTTTGCTTAATTTGATCCAATCTTTGATTATGGTATCAAATGGAACAATGTGCGCCTTGTTGTGGTTATTCTTATTGTCCGGTAAGTTTCGGCATTTCACTTTATTCATTGGCTTGGGTGAATTTGAATAATGCTTACACAACCGAAGCCACCTTGCAATTAGGCTGTGATGCTGTTGTGAATATGGTTTAAACTCAATTTGGAATATGGTCTGGGAATGTTGTTTAAGCTTAAAAGCTCACTTTTGTTTCTCTTTCTGCGCTCTTTTTGCACCCTTGCGCCACCAATTAATTTTCACTTACCAATTACCTTAACAATATTGATCTACAATATCAATTTTACCTGGTTCTGAAACATTCTTGTTGACTTGTTGCATTTGAATTTTTTGGCCAGGACAATGACTTTTTGCTGAAACCATATATTTTTTTAAACCTTTTGAATTTTACAGATCAAGAGTACCTGTTCTCGAAGAATGCTATGAGTTTTTATATCTAGTAACAACTTCTTGTGAGTATGGATCCATGGCATTTTATGACTATGGTGGCTTGAAAGTGCTTGCTTCTCAAATGCCTAATTTCCCTGATGGTAAGTACACTATTCACAACTTAAAAGAAAAAAATCCATTATCGTAGACAGAAACTTGCAGTACCTTTTAATTAATTCTTATTAATTTTGTTATCTATGAGAAACTTTTATTCATTCCTCATGCCACAATCTTTTTACCGTTGCATTTGGTGGATGTTGTTACTTGTTGTGTTAATCACCTTCTTGTAGTGGGCATTTGTTTTGTTAAAAGAATATTACATGGGATAATTTGAGGTTTTTTCAACTTTCATTGGATATTTTGAGGATTTTTCAACTTCATTTTCATATTTCGAAATATGTACAATTTGATGATGTGAACATCCTGCAGGTTCTCATATGATGGAGCTTGCAATAAAAATTGTACAATCTGTACTCTCTAAGCTTTCTAGTGATTTTAAAGTCGATAGCTATACATCAGAGTTCTTGATTGTGGTGAGTCAACTATGTAGAAATTTCTTTTCCTGCTCTTTTTTTTTTTTTTTTCAATTTCAAGATCTTGTTAAATTTAACATTTTATGTTGCTTGGAGTGGTAAAATTTCTTGACATTTTCTTTTTCTGCTGTAGGTGACCGCAATCGCAAGGCAGTTTGCAGTGTTACACAATCAATTGAAATTTGATGCACTTCACATTCTTTCTGAGATCTTTTTGTCAAAGTACTCGGTATGCTATCATCCTCTAATGTGCATTTCACACTAAAGTAAAGTATGCTTTTCTACAAATCATCCAGCTTGTAAGTTAGTACATGGCTACTAGTTATTTGGACTGTTATTTCAGTGGAATTAACCCTATGATCTAGCACAAACAAGTATGAATCAATTAATAAATGAAGCAAAAAATGTATCCCTCTGTTTGTCCTAAATCTGTTGGGAAAGAAAGATAGCAGAATGTAAAGTATGCAATTCATCTCAAATGTAGACCTAGTTATCTCAACTCAGGGGTTGCGTTGTGTGTATGTCATCATTCTTCTAGTTGTGATAGTAATTCTGATTGCATTCATTAAATAATGTATTTTGAGGGCTTTTTTATTTATTTATTTATTTATTTATTTTTCTTTTGGGTTGAGCAGTCCTATATTTTTATGGGAGGAGCCATAGGACCAGATCTGTCTTCTTCTTTTTGTATCTTTTTTTAATGTCCATTACTTAGACACTGATTGTGATTTTCTTTTCCTTATTTCAGAAATCAATTCGTGATGCATTGCTTCTAATGGAAGGCAACAATTGTTCAATATATATGCGTGTTGGTGTAATGACCATTTTACAAAATCGTGTAGGTATGCAAAAAGTTTTCTCATTTTAACCAATTGTTATTCCTGTAAATCTAGTATTTTGAAAATGTTTAAACAACTGTAATGATACTTTCCTGTTGGTTGAAATCTGAACAAGGCGCTCCACCTGGGATTTCTTCATGTTATTGTCTGTTTTCTAGTTTTGGTACTCTCCCTGCATGTAAACGCTTGAAATTGAAGATTAACTATCGAACTTGTCTCAATAGTCCCCATTGGGAAGTTTGGGAGTAAAAATTTTGACTAGAAGCGGGTATGTCAAATTTGAACATAAATGGGGGAGTTAATTTTTTTTTTTAATTAAACTTCATTCTTTGTCTAGAGTTTTGAATTTAATATACGAATTATATCTCACTCTAAATTCAGGGAATTAGGCATGGATGTAGAGTTGTTAAAGGAATTTGAAGGCTCTGATTATCTTTCTGTTTGAGTGATGCACTCCCTGTCTACCAGCTTGGTATATGTGGAATGTGAGTTATCTTCCCATAGTTCTTTAGGTACTAGGAGATTAAAAATGAACAGTTGGAATTATGATTCCATTTAAATAATATATGCGCTGACATCTTTCCTCGAGCATTTAATTTTGTGATTTTGCGCAACATTTATGTTCTGTTTCCTTGTTCACTGTGCAGCCCCTGCTGATAAGTTTCATGCACTTATTTTGGCTGAAGCAATGGTGTCTATACTGGGAGAGCGGTGGCTGGTTAGTCAGGAAACTTTGCCTGATTTACAAGATCGTATGCCAGCTGACAGGTAGCTGACGCATAGATTCTTTTTTCTTAAATGAATTTTCTCACCAAAGTTTGATGTGGAAGGGGTTTCTTTTTAAGCCACTGTTATGGATAACTGAGTATATTCTTTTCTTTTTTTCCTCGCTCTTATTTCAGGTGTCTATTGCTTGTCCTAGAGTCATCAAGGGTTGAAATTGCTGTTTTGCTAAATGAGCTTGCCTATCTAAAATATGAAGCTTCCAAGAATGCATCGATGACTTCCGAAAATATTATTGTGAAGCAACGCAATGTGGCTATTGTCTTTTCTTTGGTAGAGAATGTAATCAAGTTAATATCAAGCATGGGGGGAAATGAAGGTATGTAAGAATATTGATGCCTATTTTATAGTTATGGACTAAATGGTTAGTTCATAAAATTTTGAAGGTTATAAAGCATCTTTTATTAATTTTATTTCTCCCCTTCCTTTTTTTTTTCAGTAAGCTGTAATTTTTAGTGGGGACACATTTTATCAGTACTTTTTCGTTTCTAAATTCTTTTTGTCATTTCTCACAAACCGTATTTTCTCCAAATTCTTCGGGTAGAACGCCCATTGCCACAACTTTTGATGGCTTAAATGCTTTATGAGCAACATATGATGCAATTCCTTCGGTTGGTCCGGGCCCATCTGCGAAGAGGATGGCTTCAGCCAATGTTCTTAGAAGTTCACCTTCCTTCGTATTTTGAGCAAAACATTTACATGTTGAAAGAACCATCTCTTTCATGCATTTCTCAATTAAGCATTTGTTTCTGGCCTTATTTATTTTTTAAATTTCATTTTGTTTTGAGCGTGATATGTTTTGTTTTATATTCCTAAATTTAATTTATAATTAATGGACAGCAGAACTTGTTGGCGAAAGCTCTATCATAAGGGTGATTAATGGACTTAATGAGACAATTCATGTGGTACTAGAGTATTTAAAAGGTGCAAAGGTGATGATTTCATGATTTTAAACTTTTTTATATTTCCTATTCTCACCGATAAGAGCAAAAACATTAATGATTGTTGTGATTATACAGGAACATGGGCAGAAGAAAGGAAATGACCTTCTTGCATCTGTACGGGTTGTTGGGAGGTATATTGTTTTCGGATCTTTGCTGGTTATTTTATCATCCATATCTTTGTCTTGACGAAATATCACTTTAGGAAAGGTGTAATTTCTCATTTTGTTGGTAATTTAAGTTTTATTTCGAGATGTGTTAGATAATATTTTTTATAGAAAAATAGTGAATATTTATTTGCTTGGACAGTCCACATCTTTGTCATTTCTAACCGGGTGGATTTTGAATGATGTGTTTTTGTGATTATAGCTAATTTTTTTTCCTGTACTTGTACTGAAGAAGCATGTCTTTTATATCATGTCTCTTAGATTTGCAACTCTGAATTTCTTATTTGTTTAAGCTTGCTGAAGGAAGATGTTGTTATGTTAGAACAATTTTTGTGTTTGGTACAGCTATCTTGCTGAAACACCAGATGCGTGCAAAGAGGAGGTCAGAGAACTTTTAGGATATTTGCTGACAATTGAAGGTGAAGATGAACAAAGGTATGATAACTTCAAAATACTCTTCCATGTGGATGGTTTATGGCTTTTTCTAAGCTAGTGCATGCATGATGACCTAACCAAGTCACTTTTGAAATGACAGTCCTTTTTACTCTGCATGTTTTCTGCTTCCAATGCTCTGTCAAATGTCAATGAAGACTGGAGGATGTAAAGCTCTGGTTTCTTCTGGAGGTTATTGAATGGTAAGTTTTCTGTTAGTGCTATCTCCTTGCATATACTGATATTGTTGGTTAATAATTTTTCTTGTTGTAACAGAAGCACATATGAATCAGCCACTGTAATATGATTTTTCATAAGCAAGAGTTCTACTTTTCCTTTACAACACTAATATGTGAGGATATTGACTGTTGCAGGTTTGTGAATGCCTTATAAAGCTAATAAAGTCAGGTGAAGAATATGCCTTTGGAGACAATAGTAGCATCTTCCTGGCATGTGACACAGTAATGAATTTGCTTTTAAAGGTAGCTTGATCTTTACATCCAGCATTCCAACTTATAGCTTGTACAATTTGCTTGATGGCTTATGCAAGATGTTCAAACTATTTCTGTCATTTTTCCATGGACAGAAAGAGAAATTGCAATTTCAAATGGATGAGTCGGTCACTGTTGATTTTTTGAAGGCCTTGGGATATTGGGCAGGTAATGATGTATGATGTATTATTATACGTTTTATAAAAGATGATTCAATAAAGTAGCTCTGTGCATTGTCTTGAGCATCAATTTGTGGGTCGTGGCTATGCCCCTCTTTCTACGTGGTATGGTGCTCAAATTTACATTGTTTTTAACCTGATTATATGTGCAGACACTCCGTGAAGTTTGCCTTCAGTAGTTTTTAGATTGGATAATTGAACATAGCGGGCATCTTCAATTGGTGTACTAGTCATTAAGTAGGACATTCATGGAACAATTACACATATCTATTAGAGGTAAATGTAGCGTATATTTTTTAATGGACGACCAGACACTCAAGTAAAAAGAACTGGGGATTAGAAATCCTACATTTTTTGCAAGATTGAAAAGAATCCCTAAGGAAGTTTGCTTACGTTCTTATTTCTTTTTTCAGAGCATTCTCATGACCTATCTGTTGTTGCAATGGCTTCTAGCATTTGTGCTCTTTTATTTGACTATACATCAGAAGCCGCACTTTTGAATCATCGCAGCTTTGACACTGGTTCTCTAACCAGTCTATTTGGCCTTGTTTCAAGAAGTTTGGCTCTTGGCAAGCAGGTAAGTAAAACGAAAGACCACGTTGCAACAAGTTACGTGGCTTGCGGTGATGGTTGCCTCTTCCATCTAGTTTGTATTATCTACTGAGAGAATCCTTGTTCCTCAATTGTTTGTCGCAGGATATGTCTGATGTGGTGGTGGCAGAAATGGATCTTCTCGAACTTGTCCAGTCAGGTATGTCTTAAAATTTCCGAACCATCAATGATAACAGATTACCTAGTTATTTGGTGTACGCATTTTTCCCATGCTGATAAGTATCCGAGAAGCGTGTAACATGATTTATATTGAATTTGAAGCAGGATACTTGCGGTGGGCGGATAGATTCCCATCCATAAGGAAGTTGGTTGAGAGGACTTGATTGTAGTTGCTTGACAGTTTAACTGATTGTTTGTAGCTCTGTTATATAGTTAAGAATAGTTTATGTGATGATAGTGCTGACAGAAAGGTTTTGTAAATTGCCTTGATCATTTTACTGGCGTGCACCTTGCGGTATTACAATATCTCGCACCAATCAATTTAGCGGTAAGTGGTGGGGAAGAAGCTAAAACAATATGAATTGATATTTCTGTCCAACCTTTTTTCCGTAAAGAAGAATTTTCTTAAAACACAGCGTTTCTTAGGCGATATATTTTGGGTAATTACATAAGCATCCTTGAAATTTATCATAACATTCATTGCGTCTCAAAGTTTTGAAAAGACTCTTATTATGCCTCTATTTTTAGATGTAGTCCATTAGAACTAACTAAAATTAATAATATTTGGGGTAATTACAACAATGTATAGGAGAAGATAACAAGAGAGTGACTTAATGAAAGCTATCTTATTAGTTTTGGCTGAGAGTAGAGATGTAATATGAATATTTTGATAAGTTAAGTAAGCAATAAGATATTATGGTAAACTTAGGAGATGATAATATAATTTTTTCATATATTTTTTTGAAAATAACATTAATTTGTTTTGTTTGAAAGAAACGACTAATTCATTTATATACGAACCCAGTTAGATTGGTCTTGTAAGTAGATGACGTTTCACGAAGTTTAACTTGGTCGCGCTGATCTAAATTAAGAGTGGTGGAATTATTGTTTATTGAATAAAGAGGCAAATTGAAACCAATGAGGTCAAAATGCACTAGTTTCAACAATTTTTGCGGAAAATTAATAGCATAATTGCCAATATTAAGTTCTAAACTATGTCCGACCTGAGCAGGAGTATTAGACGCTCTGATTATATGTCAAAGTACAATGAAGGTCCTTTGAGTCAACCTAGCATAGCATCCAATTGTAAGAGCTTTTTGTCCACTGTTCCACTATAATTTAGCAGTTTTTGTTGTGATGCTGTTTAGTGATTGTAGATTTGGCCATGTTTGGTATAGGGGAACTTTGAAAGGAGACGTAAGTTGTTTGGGAAGTAAGTTCCCTTCTCATGTTTGGTTTGCATTAAGTACAACTTCCCAAGTTTTTAGGGAGGAAACTTCATGTCCGTACGGGAAGAACGAAACCTCCGGAGGAGTAGAGATTTTTCTTTCTAACTTGTGATAAGACATTCCTACCCCTCTCTTGTTGCATTAGTGATTTAATTGTTTCGCATACCCCTCTCTTGTTATATTAGTAATTTAATTGTTTCGCATATTTTTTTATTATGAGGAGTATATGATTGTAAACCTATTTTTTTTCTTATTGTAATTTCATTTCATATTTAGGAATGGGTGGTTTTAATGTTGGACAATTATTTTTTTCTTATAGTAATTTGATTTCATATTCAGTAATAATACTCTATGAAAATTTTTTTCTTAAATAATAAATTTGGCTTGGTAAAAATTTAATTGTAAAATCTCCTATTATTCATCATCGCTCTTATAAAAAAAATAATCATAATCTTCTACAATTACATTAATTGTTTAAATTAATTACAATATTATTGTATTTTTTTAAAGGCATTATGGTCTTTAGCTAATAAAAAATTATATTATAATCACACTTCCCAAGAAGTGTATTTTTATACCAAACACAAAAAAATCAAACTTTCTCTGCAATTAACTTTCCAGATAACATATTTCCTCAGTAACTAACTTCCCAAGAATTTTCATAACCATACCAAATTAAGCCGAATTTATTTTTTGACAAATGACTGTAAATGAAATTAATGATCACAATGTTCATGAATGCTGCTTGGTAAACAAAATTATCAATTAAAAGAATTTTTTATTTAATTTAGTTACTTAAGTTGTTAACTATATAAACTAGTTGTACCCCCTGACGTTGTTTCCAAGTATATGACTTTATTTTTATTTTTTATAAATATTTAAAACTATAATAAAATTTGTTTCAAATTTAAAAAATATAAAAATTAATATCATAAGATTTGTTTTCATATTTGTTTATTTTCTTAGTAAGGAAGTGAATATTGGCCAATATATTGAATATTTTAATGAGAATTGTTATATGTCGTACAACTAAAATGCTAAATGTTAAAATAATAGCTTGCCAAATGTTTATGAAAATGCATTCACCTTTTATATATTATATAGATATATAGATTATCTGTATGGTATTTCTTAAATAATTAGTTAATTATTTTTAGGAAAATAAAAATGTATTATTTTTCAAGAAAAATGAATTTTATAAATTAGTTTTGTTAGCTATGAAATATGAACTAAGAATCGAAAATGTAATTTGATTGTAGGTCCAACCTACTAAATTCTGAATGATTGAAACCATCGTGAAATAAAGTGTAACTGTAAAAAAAAAGGCGAGATAAAGTATAATGAAAGAAAATGTAATAAGTTGGTCTCATTTTACTCATATGTTAAGTTTATAACTATCAGAGATTCTTTAATGAATAAAAGAATACTCGTTAATGTTACTTGTGGACATGTCATATTGACTGGATTACATAAATTTTTATGTTTTGCGTAATTATTGTTGCTTTATCATTTAATTTATTGCTTGTTCTGCTTAACAAATTATTTTTTTAAAGTTAAATTACTATTTTTAATATGCGGAATTTATTAACGGACCGATAGTTGAACTAATCACTTTTTTATAAACAAGTTATTGTAATTAATTTTTTTTTAATGGAAGATTAACTTTATTCGGCAAATATCATGTTATAATATTATAGAAAAAATATTAGATTCAAACCTAACAAATTATTAAAAATACTTGATAATATAGAATTGCACATGAAAATTAAAGTCGGGAATAGCATGTCAACCTTGTTTAGTTAGTATAAGGACATCCTCCTCGTTGTACAATGGGGAGAGTTCAAATCTCCGGGACGATTCAAGACTCGAACCATCACAAAGTGGATCCCGCCGCAAGAGCTGAATATTTTTTAATTTTTTGGTTGGTTTTTCTCAATAAATAGATGATTAGTCTCATTTTTTTGGTACAATTCATCTCTAAATCTCTTCATTTATTACCAAAAAAAATGTATCTCATTTTTCAAATTCATTTTCTCAAAAATCCATTTCAAATAATTTGCTAAACTCTCGAAGTCAATCCTGATATTTTTTTTATTAAATATACAAAATTCTCAAATTTCACCATACCAATTTTTTTCATAAAATTTCATATATATCAAATAAATTAGTGTTTTAATTGTTTTAGAGAGATTTATGATACAAATTAGTATATTTTTAATACTATCACCTAATATATTTGTAATAAATTTTTATTATGTGAGTGACATAATTAATTTTAAGGTAAATAATTATTATTTAATAAAATGTTGGTCGGGCCTAAACCGTTGAAATGATCTAATTATGAGAGTCCCATATTTTCCCTTGATTTTTCCTTTTTTTTTTTGGCCGAACCTTGATTTCTCTTTTGTTGGTAGAAACTCATGCCAACACCATCACCAACCTCCCATCACTTTCTCTCTCTAAAGCTCTCCACTCTGCGGTGACCCTTTCCTCTCTTTCTCTCCCCTCGGGGTCGCCCGTAAAACCCTTCAAAAAAAAAAGGAAAAAGGAGAAAAACGTAAAAAAAAAAAACTCAGTTCAATCGAATTTCATCTCAATTCCAAAACCTAATTGTCAAATCAAATCAATTGACGAAAGGGACGAAACGATGTCGGAGATGGCGAACCAAGATCCGGAAGGGATGGACGGAGTCAGGATGACGTGGAACGTCTGGCCACGGACGAAAGTCGAGGCCAGCAAGTGCGTGATCCCTCTCGCCGCCTCGATCTCCCCGATTCGTTACCATCCTGACATCCCCACCCTCCCTTACGCTCCTCTCCGATGCAAGACCTGCGCGGCGGCTCTCAACACCTTTGCCCGCGTGGACTTCACCGCCAAGATCTGGATTTGTCCTTTCTGTTTCCAGCGCAACCATTTCCCTCCTCATTACTCCATGATCTCCGAGACAAACCTCCCCGCCGAGCTCTACCCTCAATACACCACTCTCCAGTACACGCTTCCGGGGCCCGGCGTGAACCCCACGCTCCCCGCTGACCCCGCCGCCTCAGCTCCCTGCCCAGTTTTTGTGTTCGTTCTCGACACGTGCATGATTGAGGAGGAATTCGGGTTCGTCAAATCGGAAGTGAAGCGCGCGATCGGGTTGTTGCCTGAGAACGCCTTGGTGGGGTTTGTGTCTTATGGGACTCAAGCGCAGGTTCATGAATTGGGATTTTCGGAGATGTCGAAGGTTTATGTGTTTAGAGGGACCAAGGAGATCTCTAAGGATCAGATAATGGAGCAATTGGGGCTTGGAGTTCCGGGTCGGAGAGCGGGACCGATTGCTTACCAGCAGAAAGGACTGCATGTGCAGAATGGGTTTCCGGATTCAGGTGTATCCCGGTTTCTGTTGCCTGCATCGGAGTGTGAATATACGCTCAGTTCGGTGGGTTATTTGTTGATTGCGGTAGAATTTCATTAAATTCTCTGTTTAGTTGAATTGTTGGTTGATTGTTTTGTTTAATCTGATAGCTATTGGATGATTTACAAACGGATCAATGGCCGGTTGCGCCGGGGAGTAGGGCATCCAGATGCACGGGAGTGGCATTGAGTGTGGCTGCCGGATTGGTGGGGGCTTGTCTGCCTGGGACGGGGGCCAGAATTATAGCTTTAGTAGGCGGTCCTTGCACGGAAGGGCCTGGCACGGTAATCAATTTTGATATAATTTTGTTGTTCATTAGTTTTTACTTATTTGAATTGATTTGTAGGTGAAATTGTGTTGGTTTTGTTTTTGTTCATTTCAATATGATTTGTACCAAAAGTCTAAAACCAATGTACTTAACTTTGCTGGGTATTAATATGAGTAATGACTATGTATTGGAGAAATAGCATAGATCTAATTTTGTAGTTGCTGATTCTCTTTTTTTGGCTGGTAATTATGTAGAAATAAACTTCATTGTAATGTTATTTTTTCATGGTGTAACATTTTTTTCAGGGTTGACTAGAATTCTGATGTGCTATTTTTTTTTTTTTAAATGTAAGCTCTTCTATCGGGGAAAAAGATGATATTCTATTCTTTTAATTGTTGCAACCCATTTGGCGAGAACTGATGAGCCAATATTTTCCCTCAATTTTGTGCTTTGAGTTGTTTTACATTATAGGATCTATATTTAATGTTAATTCTTGGTTCAGATTAGCAGTTCAGCGTGCCCAATTACAGGCTAATGTTCATGCTAACTAATTTGTTGTCGATTCCTTTCTTTGAACATGCAACGTCTTTGTTGTATTACTTTGGATATGTTACATTGATTAGATTCGGATTTATATGGGAATGTATGGTTTTATCTTCCAATTTTGAACTAGTTTTAGCTTAACTTTTATACTGTTAAAATATTGATGATTTTTGAACATTGCAGATTGTATCAAAAGATTTATCTGACCCAGTGCGCTCCCATAAAGATCTGGACAAGGATGCAGCACCATATTTTAAAAAAGCTGTCAAATTTTATGATAATCTTGCAAAGCAGCTTGTCAGCCAAGGTCATGTTTTAGACCTTTTTGCAGGTGCACTTGATCAGGTGTTTCTCACACGGCCTTTAACTTTTCTTATAGCATGCAGTTTTTTGGGCCTTGTACCTGCAATATGCAATTGTATGGAAGAGAGTTACACCAATTTTAAGCAAATTTATTGAATCAATATCCTTCATCCCCTCTTCTGTTTGGATTTGTGCATCGAGTTTTATGGATTTATTGACAATATCTTACTTTTCATTGAGTTTGAAGTAAAGTGCTGACTGATATAGAGGCTAGAGCATATATCAAACCTCCAAAAGTCTAAACATTATCAATTAGGTCTCTCTAAATAAGCAAAAGCACAAAGTTTATCGAGCTTGAATTGTTTATGAAGTTACATTGATACTTTTGGATCTGCAACTTGTATATCTATTTACAGAGTTGTTTAGTTCCAAATATCGCTTGGTGATTACTTGTCTATTTTTTTTTTATTTTATTCTCATCGTCATGGGTGTCTAGGCTTCTATTGTACAAATTTCCATGTCTATACAATGAAGGAGTTGCTTGTAAGCACAATGCCTGGTGTCACTGGTGATAGTTTACTAATAGTTTCTTCATCCACTTGAGTCCCTTGAGAATGAAATAAAACAAATAAAACCAGAAAAAGAAGCAAATGATTCCTTTGTAATTGTCATGTGATAATTGTACTTTTCCGCTATCCCCTACTGCGTATTGATTGTTTAACTGAATGTTTGTTTATTGTAGGTTGGGGTTGCAGAAATGAAAATTGCAGTTGAAAGGACTGGTGGTCTTGTTGTTTTAGCTGAAAGTTTTGGACATTCTGTATTTAAAGACTCCTTCAAACGTGTATTTGAAGAGGGCGAACATTCCCTGGGACTTTGTTTCAAGTAAGTTCAATCATCATGAACCATTCAGATGTTGAATGTATTTTGTTTTTAGTATCTCCATTTAATTTATGTCCTATGGCTCTTCAACATTTTGGTGCATGCTTCTGCTGTTGTAATGTTAAATATGTGTGTGTGCTGATGGGCAATCTTATCTCATTTTTTTTCTTTTTACAATTTTATGAACAACTCCATTACCATTTGCCCGTGCCATCCATTTTCACTGGAGTTCCTTTCAAGTGATTTCATCATCATATTGAGCGTTCTTATTTTGTTTCACCATTTGATACATGCTTGCGCATTTCATTTTGGTTATTTTTAATTTTAAAGTTTCCATAGAAAGTTTGCCTTATCAGCTTATCATGTGCACATCAGTTTATATGTACATTCATTCTAGTTTATTTGAAATTATATATTTTGGTATTTTGGATGTCCTGTATAATTGATGGATTTTTTTGAGCAGTGATTGAATGCAATTTGTCTTATCTCTTTACAGTGGGACACTTGAGATCAACTGTTCCAAGGACATCAAAATTCAGGGGATTATTGGCCCTTGCACATCTATGGAGAAGGTTTGACCACATTCTTTCCTTTTCTCATAATTGTATTGGGTTGTTTTTTCCTTTTTGAACTTGTTATCATCTTGTATAGGAGCTGGTGCTAATTATTTTTAGCTTTGCAGAAAGGGCCAAATGTTGCCGACACAGTCATTGGGGAGGGGAATACTACAGCTTGGAAGATGTGTGGCCTTGATAGGAGTACCTGTTTGACTATGTTTTTTGATCTCTCATCAAGTGAAAAGACGAGTGCTCCTGGAGTTGTAAATCCACAGCTGTATTTACAGTTTCTTACAAGGTAAGGTTTTTTCTTTTTTCCCACCCTTCCGAACTAACTGTGTGAGTATCTCTTTTTGTGGTAACCTTGTTACCAAATTCTGATGGTGATTTATGTAATGCCAGTTATCAGAGCCCTGAAGGTCAGACATTACTTCGAGTTACTACTGTTACTAGAAGATGGGTTGATAGT
>CAODLS010996861.1:0-10962 GCA_948243855.1 Flueggea neowawraea | reverse complement strand
ACCTCCAAAGAAATATCCTCCACACCTTCCTCCTTACAAGTACAAGTCTCCTCCACCACCTCCAAAGAAATATCCTCCACCTCACTTGCCTCCTTATAAGTACAAGTCTCCTCCACCACCTCCAAAGAAATATCCTCCACCCCACTTGCCTCCTTATAAGTACAAGTCTCCTCCTCCTCCGCCTCCGGTGCACTCTCCTCCGCCTCCGGTGCACTCTCCTCCTCCTCCTAAGCACTACCCAAAACCACCCCATCATCCTTATAAGTACAAGTCTCCTCCACCTCCTCCCCCAGTCCACAAGTACCCACCTCCATCACCACCCAAGAAGCCTTATAAGTACAAGTCACCTCCACCACCACCACCTGTTTACAAGTACAAGTCCCCACCACCACCACCCAAGAAGCCGTACAAGTACAAGTCTCCACCACCACCTCCACCCAAGAAGTCACCACCACCTCATTACGTCTATGCATCTCCTCCTCCTCCTCACCACTACTAGGTTCAAGGTAAACCTTTAAAGAACACGCACACATGTTAACCTTACAAAAAGTTCTCTTCAATATACTACTTTACCACTAAATTCAGACCAAAATGATCTCGATGCATTAATATGATGTTTTCTACGTGCATCTTTTTAAATTTTTGATGTTTTTTAAATATACATTCTTAATTACTTCAAACTTTAAAATCCACATCAATATCACTAAATTACAAATTTATCGGTTAATCTCAAGTACTTACTATAAAACATGAATATTTATTGGAAAAAAATTATTTTTATATTTAATGCATTGTTTGGACATAAAATGACATTGCTTAAACATTGGTGCAGGAATTGAGAGGAACTTCAGAATAAGATCGATCAAAGAGAGAGAAGGAAAAGCAGGTTTCCGCGTCTGCGGCAGAATATATGCCATGTTTTTTGAGAAAGATGAATAAAACAAGTTTAGGGAGAAAAAATAGCGTCATTTTCGTCGTCAAAAGTTATAGTGTGATTGGTCCACCTCTCTGTCTTGCTTTATCAAAAAATCGGTGTATGTTATATTTCAATCTTTGTGCAATTTGCAGATCCTTGTGTGTAATAAAATGTTTGCATTTAATCTCACCATGCTTCTTTCGCTTGTAAAAATCTTGCAATTCCATATAATGAGCCAATACCAACACTAGTAGTAGTTTGTATATAAACATGTTGAGAAAAAAATGAGTACTAATATTGGACATATAGTAGATAAATTAGTTCAGAATTTTGATAAATTTTGATTCTCATTTATCAAGAAAAAAAAGTCCTACTTGGATTCTCAATGAGAATGGAACTTTAGATCTCATAAAGATAGAAATTATTCTAATATTATTAATTTTTTTATGATTACAAAATTTGAACATTAATCTAGGTTACAATTTTGATTTAAAGCGAAATAATGTACATATACGTACACCTGTTTGTGCAAATTGGTGCAATTATAATTTTTCTTTGTCTAAACTTTGAGGTTTGTAAATTTTATTGGTCATAAATTTACGACTTTATTAAGTTTTTAAATTTATTTTAAAAAATATTTATTATCATTTGAACTATCTAAAATTACTATAGAAGAGTGTAACGGATGCAAGTCAGTCGCTTCTATTATGGATAATTCGTCAATGGTTTTATGCAGTCGACATAGTACGGTTGCTTTGCTTTGTCTAATATTATTGAAATTTGAATCCTTCTGTTTGGTATATTTATGTCTATGTTTTATGAATTATGGAGTAAACGAAGGGCATACAATCATAGAATTCCATTCAATAAGGTTTCAGTGTAGCTAGTTTAGGGACAATATAGTGGGGATTTAGTTCATTAAATTATATGCCGTGATTTTAAATTTATCGAACAGAAAAAGCCCTTGATTATTTTTGTTTTTTCCTCTCTTATTTTTCAAATTATTTAAATTAAACTAGTACTTTCGGTAAGAATCAAATCAAATGCATGCATGGTGGAAATTGTGTATAGTATTTTACAGCTCAACTTGTTAAGTAGGTGGGGTAAATGCATGTACGACTATAAATTTGGAATCGAAAAATCCAAAATGGAACGTAAAAATTTGACGTCTATCTAATTGACAAGTGCAAATGACAAAAATATGGGCTCTTTTTATATTGAATCTTTTTTTCTCAATGGCCCAGCATGTAATAAATTTATGACTATTCATTTTACAAGAGACGCTCAATTCTGCTCAAAATTAACAAGACATATCAGATTATTTATTTTTTAAATTTAATTTATCCATGTATAATTGTATATCCTTTTCCTACAACGACTGATGCTTGCTTATTTATCTTTAATTATTAGAAAAAAATAATTTTCAAGTCCCTGATATTTGTTCTAATTAGTAAATTAGTTATCGTATTTTTAAAATATTACAAACACATGCTTAAAATTTAAAATTGAGTTGCATTTAAGTTCTTCTGTTAGTGGTCTATTATTGACCTGTTCATAAATTGCTGATGTATCGCCTAGTTCATTTTAAAAAAAAAATTAAAGATAAAAAAATCCCTGAATTTATTTTTAAACACATGTTCTTGAGTTCTTCATAGTTCACTTCTGAAAAAATTGCATTTGGGTTTGATTCTAGCTAACAAATCTATATTGGGTTCAATTCATTAGAAAAACAAATCCCACATCAACAACAGAAAATATATTATTTGTAATAAAGCAATGATATCTACATCAACAACAAATTTACACGAAACAAAAGACTCTTTTGGAGATTCAATCTCATATCAATTAAACTCTAATATAATCATTGAATTCTGAATTGAATATGAAAATTGAAACAACCCTCAATTGGAAACAAAAGCCACTGAAGTGGAATAAAAGCTCAACTCTCATCTGGAAAACGATTTGAAACTATATAATTAAACAAAAACTAAACTGAAACAAAAAACTCAATTGGAACCCAGCTCTCATCCAAAAAATCTGAAATGCAACGAGCTAATCATCCACACAACCCTCAATTTCAACCCTCTGTTGGTGTAAAACGATTCAGGTATGCTCCCAATATCATCATTGCCACAGAGGCCAGTACCTTCTCTCTTCTCTTCTTTCACATCACCTTATCTCCTCATCTCTTCTCTGACCTCTCTTTGCTTCGCTCCATTTTTGTTTCTACTCTTCAACTATGCGCTCAGATCCTACTTATCATATCCACCCCGAACCCAACCCAATGATTCTCTCCATCGACCACTTCAATCGCCTCCCCGATTCCCTCATTTATGCTACTTTTTAGATCCTTCATTTTTTTACGAATCCATCCAGCAGCAATTAAAGCTCACCAATTCAGCCTTCATCGACAAAAATCACACAAACAATTCAGTTGAACAATATAATTAAAAAAATAGTTTACTTATGAAAAAATAAAATAAGAAAGCAATAAAAAATCAAACCTTCAAACTTCAAAAAAAGGAGTAGAGTTGAGATTATAGAGACTGAGAGTGAAATAGGGTCGGCGTGAGACAACAGAGACTAAGAGTGAGGGACATAAGCCCAGGGTTCGAGTCTTTAAGAGTGGGCAAGTTGGAGTCTTTGAAATTAGGGTGGCGTGAGACAAGCCAAAGCAAGAGACTAAAACAGGAGAGAATGAGAGTGAACGTAGGAGAAGGAGACAACTAAGAATGATAGTGGATCTGGTCTAAAACTAGCAACAAAGATGTCACGCCTAGTTTCCAAACCATTATCGGCGTAAGAGGCGGACTATATGTGGGAGCTCAACCCATCTCGTACAAGCCTCAAAGAAATCAAAAACTCTACCCAATTATTCATTTTCATTTTAATAATTATCCAATATTACCAGACATTCAAATTTCGTAAATATAACCAAATCAAAATATAAAGAATATATATATATATACACACACACACACACACACACACACACAATCATTCAAGTCGATTATACAAATAGAAACTGAATAGTGAACCCAAACCTTCTATGTGGAGCACCTAACCAACCATACCAACTGGAGCCCGATCAAAAGGGCTATCACTACTGAACTGAAGACCTTACTGAACGAGGAAGCTGAATTACCTGAAAATGTTAAAGGAGGGGGTGAGAAAACTCAGCGAGGAATGATATTCCAAAATGACTCTAGGACCTTACATAAACTATTTTGAAAATAATTAGAAAATTTTCACATGCAACATATACAGATATATGCATATACACTCGATATACATACTAGTATAATTTGAAAATATTTTAGACAATATTTCTCAACAGAGCAGACAACATGCAGTCAGACATAATCTATAATAGACAAAGGCGCAGACAACACATGTAGCATATTATACCAATTTGTATTATCCAGATTGTATAGAATTTCATATATAAA
This sequence comes from Flueggea neowawraea, assembly GCA_948243855.1. NCBI lineage: Eukaryota > Viridiplantae > Streptophyta > Magnoliopsida > Malpighiales > Phyllanthaceae > Flueggea > Flueggea neowawraea. The sequence continues at coordinate 6,597 of CAODLS010996861.1, read as the reverse complement.
TACTTTATTATCTTACTCAGAATTATACAGACCTGATGATCACTGATCATACACTCAGATTATATTGATACTGCACTGGTCAGACCAGATCTCTAATAGAGAATCAACAACCTTGAGAGCCTTAACGATACTTAACTCAAGAGGGTCGAACAGCTGACATCCTTAGGAGCCCCAAACATTACCCAACACCCTAAAGGTCTTAAAGCTATAACAGACAGACAAAACTAATCAGAGGGTATATCCACAAGCATTACAGTTTCCAGGCTCCAACAAGATATACCCCCTAATCTACAACACAATATACTACAGGAGAATGAGCAATAACACAGACTCAGATAGTTTATTATATAAGATATAATATAATAATAGATAATAGCCACTAGGATATGTAATATCAGATTGTGGCCCGTAGGCATAGTATATCAGATAGTAGTACCAAACAGATATAAGTGTGGACTATGCCACCAAAATCAGACAGAAAGTATGTGGGCAGTTGCCACCAGATCAGACAAGTCTCATGTGTCTGCGCGATACACACGGGTCACCATTTTGCCCTGGGACTCAGGCTTAACAGAGCATTGGTATACCAAAGGTCACGTTACCTCGTAGCTAGGTTTTTAGAGTTAGAGTAATATATGTATACATACTTATATATATATATATATATTAACAGAAATAGATAATGTGTATTATATATCATAATATGATATTTAAGTTATCAAACACAGTGCAAAATATTTAGCAAACGGAGTATGTACTAGACGGAGATCATATTACCACAATATTTATACCAACATAAATAGTGATAATAATGATAACATAAAAATGAAAATATAACTAATATTAACAAACATATATATATATAACAAACAGACATGCAACAAAGTTTATTTTCTAGAGAATATATGTAATTATTCTTACATACCAGAATCAGATACTAGATGTGGTTATCAATTACACAATTCAATTATTAATAGCCAAATCATTGTTAAACCAATTTCATATTCAAACCAGACACTCTAAAAACATATAATTTTCAAAAGGCATAGCCTATGTGTCTGAAGTCGACATCGTACTCACCTGGACGCCGAGCCAGAGAAGCTGATCGCAGTCTACCAGTCGATGACCGGTCACCACGAGAGTCAAACAAACTGAAAACATATACGTAACAAAATCAGACAGAGCAGAAAATGGCAAAGGCACCAAAATCAAAAGTGGTGTTGGTACTATGGCGGTACCAAATCTAAGAATGCAATGCAAATGCAATCTAGCTCTTGACTTTTAAAAATTTCAAATCTGACCCAAACACTTCAAAATTTACAGATTTGACTATCTGACAGAAACTTATTCCAAAGAAATACAAAGATCTCGTTCTGGTTGATACCCAACCTTACCAATCACCCATATTGATTATAATCAACCTCCTGAACACAAATCTAACATTTACTTCAACAATTAACACAAAATCATCAAGAATTCATAAGCTGAAATTCAGATTCCCATGAACCCTATAACAAACAACATCCATTCTTTGAATCCCACATAGATTCAAGTTCATATAAATCCTCTCTACCTAGATCTGTAAAAAATAACTTCAAATCTAAATCCAATTCGTTCAAAACACCTTCAACATGTCACTCTAACCCTAGAACAAATCCATTTCATTCAAACACTTAAATCCTCAAAACCAAAGCTCAAATCATGTTCTTCCAAGTTCATTCTAACCTAATCTAACATTCTTCAACTTCCCATTACATAAAAAAGACAAAAAATTTGAACCCTAACTCCAAATAAACCCATTTCGTCCAAACACCAAAACTTCCAAAATTGAAGTTAAAACCTTAATATTTTGACCCCAAACATCCATAATCTAAGAACATTTAACTCCCATGAACACAGATTCAAACTAGATTTGAAACCCTACCACAAACCGTCATCTTACCAAAAATGAGATCCCAAGATATTAAATGATGAAATAGAAGAGAGAGATGTGTTGAAGAAGTAATCTTACCTTGAAAAATGGAAAGGATTCAATGGCAGACCATGAGAAGTGAAGAGAGATGGATTTGAAAGAGTTTGGAAGTGTTTTGGTGTGAAAATGACGGACAAAAGGCCGGGGAAGGGATATTTATAGATCCACGGACCGACACGCAACGTTCTATACAATTTCAGCTGAGAAATGCACATTTACATGCATTGCAAAGCATCTACGCACATAAAGGTAGTCATTGAATAGCTTACAACATGCACAGACATGTGTTCCAGGAAACCAGAAAATGTTCGCATATCCCTACACAGTGTGCATAGACGACATTCAGCAACTCTCGGTTCTACCCAGAGCAAGATATAGGTGCACAAAACTCCTATAGCGCACATAGATGGCTCCAAAAACCCACGGATCATCCCACAATCATGCTCAACGTGCGTAAATGCTCATGCTAAGCATGTAGATGTTTTCCAGTAAGCTATACGCGCAAAATTTCACTTCTCAAACATGATTTTAACTTAAAAGTCATAAATCTCATCACTCTTGGGACCTAACAACACCCAAACTCACAAAGGCATCATCTTAAAACAAATGTTAACATTTCCAATCACCTAAACATCATCTCATACATTCGAAAATCAAATTAGAAATGAACTGAAGTCATTTGAAATTGAATGTTGTTCCACCAGAGACCTTGTCGAAATTGGTCGGAACACTACAGAGAATCTCATCAGAACGGGCGAAGTATTACAAAAGAGGAAAAACTGTGTTGTGATTGGAATGAGTGTGGTTTTTGATCTGAACTGCAATAAGAGAGGAATGGGTAAGGAAAAAATAAAATTTGGTTTAGATTTGAACTATAGTTAGAGAGGAAATGAAGAGGGGAAGAGAGAGAAGAGAGAGAAATCTGATTGTAATAGGGGTGGTTTTTTATTTTAATGGAGGGTAGTTTCTTAAAGTTTGATTTATGTTAATTTCGTCAGTTAAAAACAACTTTGAAGGACGTGTGTCCTAAGTCTAAAAAAATATGAGGACTGACCTACTAATTAGGGCATACTTGAGAGACTCAGAAATTATTTTTCCTAATTATTATTTAGCGGTTTCGTGTGTATATATATATATTCAAAAGGAAATTACACGCCATGTCTTTTTTGAACATTTTAATTTCACATATGAATAAAAGGGATTATATTTTATGTTTTTGGAGATTTTCATTAAAATTTCACAAATGAAACAATATGTATTCTTCTAATTGTCAGTTTCTCTCTCCTTTCTCTATCTCTCACTTTCTCACTACGCACTCTCACTCTCTTGCACTTTCTCTCTCAAACCTTTCTCTCCTCCCTCAACTCGTCACGTTGCCTCTCGCCTCCGCCTTACGGTCTTCGTTGTCACTTAGGAAAAATCCACCTCCTCGATTGTGTTGTTATTCTTCTTTTCTTCCTCCATATCCGAAGCCTCGTCCACTTCTTCTCTTGTCTTCTCTTCTTCTGCCTCGTCCAATACCTCGTTCCTCGACTAGGAGAGAAAGAGATTCTCTAGCTGCAGTCGTATGTAGAAGGAAGACCTATTCTGTTCTAAAAATTAATTAAAGCCTTTTCGATTGTACCCATTTTGTTCTCATTTATACTCGTTGTGTTTTCATTTTGTACTCATTTTTTTAAAACATTTTTGTTGGTGTAAGCAATAAGTTTTAAATAACTCGTATTCATTATGTAAACATTTGTTTGTGAATGGACTTGTTTTGCACTCATAATTTTACCGAATAATAAAGAAAATATTAAGCTTCTAGCCCCTAATATTTTTGTATTGTACTCATTTTTGTTCACCTTTTGTAAGTATTTATTAGTTTAATCAATAAGTCTTAAATAGCTTGTACTCATTATGTAATTATTTATTTATGATGCATTCATTTTGCACTCGCAATTTTACCGATTAATAAAAAATAAAATATATTTTAAAATTTTATTTTGACTTGTATTCATCTGTTGGTGTTTTGTTATCATTTTACTCTCATTTTGTTGGTGTATTTTTTTGTTTTCGTGTTATTCTCAGTTTGTACTTATTTTTCACTAATAAAAGAGCATGATCAATACACGGCCAATTTTTTTATGTTTGGTTAACACGCGATCAAACTGAGACATTTTTGAATTTTTTCTCCCTATTTTCATTTTTGACATGTTTTTGACAAATGTATTGTGTAATATCCCCTATTATTACAGTCGGAGTACTGTAAAATTTCGTCTAGTTTCAGGGTATTATGGTTGCGAGGAATCTTGATTTTGAGGTTTGATCTCGGTTGGAAGTGTCCAACGTGCGTTCTACGTGCGTTGAAGAGTATAGAGGTCATCTACGTGTGTTGAAATGGGGTTCTACGCACGTTGATGGACGTTGGAGATGGATTGTGATCGGGTCTAAGCACGTCTGCGTGTGTTGGAGAGCTTTGTGCGCGTTGAACCACGTTTGGATGTGAGCTGAGAGTGTGTGGAATGTTCTATGTGCACTGCATGAGATGGAACATACGTTGATCTTGGATCTGGAAAATGGGTGGTCATCAGATCTACCGTTTGCGTGCGTTGTGGAGTGTACAACCTACATAGAAGAGAGGACTACGTGCTTAAAAGAGGTACTATGCATGTAGATGGGTCTGTTCTGTGTGGTTTTGAGTGAAACGCTGCATGTCGAATTGGGTGAGTCTATAAATACCCCCACCTATCGTTTCTTCGGCCATAACTCATTCCAACCACCATATTACACTCTCATTTAAGTCTCTCTATCTCTCTTCACTTCTTCTTGCTTCCACTTCGGTTTACAAGGTAAGAATCACTCTTTAATCCCTTCTTTTCCCTTTTGTTTCATGATTTGAGCATCTAGGGTTGTTGGGTCAAAATGGGTGATCCAAATGGTTATTGTTTTTCTGTTGAATGGGAGTTTGGATAACATTAGATTATGGTTATTGAAGGGTGGATTCATAAGATTTAGCTCCAGTTTTGACAAGTAGTGGTGTTTGTTTGAGATGGGTCTGTGAGCTAGGGTTTCAGGATTTTGATGATTTCTTTGCTTGATTGGGAGTTGTTTTTGTTATACATTGATGGATTATAGTAAGAAATACTTGATCCATGACTGGTTTGGGCAGATTTGATGAGTTGATTATATGGGCTAAGGTTAGGATGAATTTCCATGATTTTTGAGGAAAAATGGAGTTGTTTTTTATGATACAAGTATGTATTAATATTCTTGGGGTCGAGATCTACCGTTTTGGGTGCCTGGGTTTCATATTCATGTGCACGCATTTTTGTACAGCCAAAGTACCACTGTCTCATTTGTTATTATTTCTGATAATTGTTTCAGCTTCCTGCCCTTGTCAGCGGGATCAGCCACCTGTCAATGGTACAGGGTCTTAGAGCTTGGACATCCAAGTGAGTGGATGACAGCTTTAGACACATAGGTTGTGTCTCGAACTATTTATGTTTTTATGTGTATAACACATATTTGAAGCCGAATTAATCTAATGATTGAATAATTAAATAATTGGATTATGTGGATAAATATTCACTATTTGTTTTGAAAAGAATTACATATATATATTTATATATATGTTTTGACTGTTTTTGATGCTGAATGCATGTATTGTTTTTAAGATAATGATTTTTGATTATGGGACACCTTCGCTACGAGGTACGTAGCATTTGGTATACTAAGGTATGATATGACCCAGCTATTAGGGTTGTCGATAGCCATGTGCCCCTGCCTGACACATGATTTGTTACCTAATTAGTGGCAGAGCACAATCATTAATGAGGTGGTTGAGTGATACAGTTCACACCACAATTGTTACCGGTCCCATAATAATATGTATATATTGTTTTTGACTATGATACTAGTAGTATCGCTTTTGCCAATGCACATGTGTTTGTCTTGGGTGTAACTGTTTGTGAAACGTGTTTTTGAAACCATACTATGTATGTAGTGTGTATACATATATATATACTTTGTTTTATACGTGCATGTGACAGTTTTTCAACGGTTTTCAAACTAGTATTTGTGAAGCACGTATGAGGCAATTTGAAGTGTTGTTTCTCACTAGGTTTAACCTCCCTTGTTTTTCTGTGTTGCCTTGTTTCTATTTTACAGGTTGATTCGACTCGGCAACCTTTTGACATTTTCGCCCAGTGAGACACCGATATTTTTGGTTAGTGGCGTCCTCTTGGTTGTGCTACTTCTTTTGTTTTAGAACTTTGCACCGAGATACTGTTGGATTACGGAGTCAACTGGTTTTTGGTTTTGCGATTTATTGATTGTATTTATTTCTGATATATTAACATTTGCTATATTTTATTATCATATATATATATATATATATATAGGATTTCTTCATAACGATTTTATTAAAATGTTTTAAATAAATGGTCATTATAGTTTTTGAATCTTAAGGCTTGTGCGAAATGGATCGGACTCCCATAGACGGTTCACCTCGTATGTCAGTTACAATCTCGAGAATGGATCGTGACATATTGTATATGTTTAGTTTGTTTTTTCTTTAAATTGAATATTTTTGTGCTTTTCCCTATATTCAAGGGCCGATTAAAAATATTTAATGAGCAATTAAT
>CAODLS010996791.1:0-13915 GCA_948243855.1 Flueggea neowawraea | reverse complement strand
GGCCAAGCTGAAATTTGAGGCCGAATTGATGAAGGAAGCTGAAGAGGATAGTGGATTCACTTATAGCATTGTGAGGCCAACTGCATTCTTTAAGAGTTTAGGGGGTCAGGTTGAGCTTGTTAAGGAGGGGAAGCCTTACGTGATGTTCGGGGATGGAAAGTTGTGTGCTTGTAAACCAATCAGTGAGCCAGATTTGGCTTCTTTTATTGCGGATTGTGTGTTGAGTGAAGATAAAATTAATCAGGTTCTGCCAATTGGTGGACCTGGTAAGGCATTGACACCATTGGAACAAGGGGAGATACTGTTTAGACTGTTGGGGAAGGAGCCGAAATTCCTGAAAGTACCAATTGGAATTATGGACTTTGCTATTGGGTTTCTTGATTTCCTTGTCAAGATACTTCCTTCAATGGAAGATGCAGCGGAGTTTGGGAAAATAGGACGTTATTATGCGGCCGAAAGTATGCTGGTTTTGAATCCGGAGACTGGCGAGTATGATGCCGAAAATACACCAAGTTACGGTAAGGATACCCTGGAAGAATTCTTTGGAAGAGTGCTTAAAGAAGGAATGGCTGGTCAAGAATTAGGCGAACAGACAATCTTTTAGATGCTGCTATGACTATCATCAAAGTTGCACACGGTTCTCTGGTAATGCCTGTAAAAGTTTGTAAATTTTAGCGCTGAGTCCACCATTTTTGTAACACGGATGGCTTAAAGGCATGCAACTTAATACTCTAATCATGAGTCAAATTATCATTTGTGTAAATTATTTGAGTTGTTGATTCATGCAGCGGAATGCTTGAAGACTCAAAGCAATTGTTTCCTGTTGTACATCTTTTCTGCGTGTGTTCATGGTAGAAATGAATTGATATATGGATGCAGAATTTGAACATGCAATTTAATGCTAATATGAAGGTACTGGTCATATACAAAAGCTTTTGCAGAAATAGTACAGCTTTAGGCATTCAATTGAAATCACCGCCATATCCTGTCATACCAAGCACGCTTTGAACCACCCCCAGATGACTGCAGAAGTGCAGCATAATGTTAGACTAATGATTTGTTGTTCAGGGCATTAATATGCATTAATATTCTTTAAGAGTTGGAATTACTCATGATGTGATTGACAATAGCTAGTTTGTATCCGATTGGAGGTACCCAGTTTTTGTTATTGCTTTGATGAGTTTGCTTTCAGAAATGCTATTCATTTGCACATCAATTAACATATAAAAGTTACAAACAAATACAATATAGCAAAAGATTCTACAAATGAACAAGTTACATGAACAAATAACTGCACATTTACACAAGCACAACACTACTTCACACACAACAATATATCCCTGGTATGTTGAGATCAACAGAAGTCAGATTGTTCACTAGTTACAATCACGAACCCGGCGGTATAATGAGCAGACAGAGCTCATAACCAATAAAACAAGCAGAACAGAAGCAAACAATGAGAGGGCAATAGAGCTCGCAATGTGTCGACAGAATTCGTCGTAAGTGTTGCAGATCTTGTTCCATCTGACATGGCCGTTTCCCTTCAGTCCGATGTATGCAACTCCGCTGGATGCCCCGGTGGCCGCAGCTACAATTCCCAGCATAAGCTGCATTATGCAGATTATGAGGTTAATGTTTGTTGGTGAGAATTAGTTGTACTCGTAGCAACTACCAGACCAGAACACAAGAACTTATCATAGTAAGGTACTGATAGTAAATGTAAGAAGTGAAAGAGTTTCTTACCACATCCCACATTGCAAAGTAAAGCAAGAACTTTGTAGCATAAGATGGCTTCAAGATTGTTGATATTGATGCAAGTGTTGAAATGATACTGTAGAGGCAAGCAACAGAAAGTGCTGCTACGAAATATCTGCACAATAATATTTGTGTTTGTTTTGTTAATTTCAAATGAATCATAAGATTCTTTTTCTTTTATTTTCAAAAATCAAACAACACTTCCGAAAGCAAAGTCACAAGAAACATAGATATATACAGTATAGCGGTTGCTGTAGAACATTTGTGACATGTGCAGAGGACATCCAAATATTCCTTTTTTTTTAATGGCCAACTGATGGGGACAATTACCTACTTTTAATTTCTCTGCCTTCCAATCTTAATTATATAAAATTCAAGAATAGTAGACCAGATATTTATAAAGTTGATTTTGGATAGATTTAGTTTGAATTAAAATTCGAATTACATCGATCATATTCGGTTTAAATTCAGATTAGTTATATGTAAAAGGTATCTAACTACTGAATAATATAATTATAAAATTAAATTAGACCAACTGAAAGATAGTACAACAAATTTGTAAACCTTTTTATGAATTGATTTGGGTGTATATATTTATTAACAAATAACTCAAGAGCATTACCAATTTGTATATTCTAATTTCTTAAATTAACTACCATGCAACACTATACGTTGAATTTGTCATATGCAATCTTTATCATCAAATTCATCAAGTCCAAGATTGATAAGAATTACTACCATGTACAGAATTTTTTTCATGATTTTGATGACATGATAAATTGATCATATTCATAGTTGAAGTTATACAAACTAATTCAATTAAGCACACATGCATAAATTAAACTACTCGTTAATTTTCATGACCAAGCTTATAATTAATTCTTCTGGTCGTAATTTTACCATACAAAAGTTGCATGGAAAAGAAAGTACTCACATGAAGGCAGGAGAGTGATTAAATTTGGCAGGAAGAGGCACTGGAAAACGAATTTCAGTTACTGGAATCAACTTGGTTGCTTGGAAGTGACCATCACAATAACAGCCGATAACGTTGCAGCAAACAGCAACAGTCTAAGAGCAACATCAACGGTGCCAAAGTAGTCGGCACGGCATTTCGAAGGCGGCGGCGGGGGTGGTGCCGCCTCCGTCTTGACGGCTTCAGGGTCGGGCTTATCAGAAGACGCCATGAAAGAATATAAAAAAGGTTATAATTGAGGATTAGCCTAAATTATTAGATAGTAATTAGTGTGTGTATGTGTAAAGTAAGGCATGCAAAGGTTTACTATATATAATGGGGGCTAAAGGGCTAAAACCAGATGGTCAAAACAAGAGAAATTGCATGGTTTGAAGTTCCCCACACGCCAAGAGAATTCAAGAAATTGAAAATTAATTAAATATTTTGATAATAAATTAATAATAATAATGCTGTTGTTGTAGTTGTAGGTGGCTTGTGATGTGCGTTCATATGTATTTAGGACATGTTTGACAATAAGATGCACATTTCAGACATCCAATTGCATATATTTGTAGATCGCCCACAGATAAGATTGAGAAATTATGTTTTCATTTAATTTCCTTTTTTTTCTTTTTTGAACTTGACTTCAATTTTCGATCTGTAATTTCTAGCTAAGTGGACCACTTTTATATTTTATTTGTTCACACAGTTCATTCCAGAATCAAATGTATTGTTATGATCAATGCAAATTTGCTGGCAGGTATGAAATTAAAGATGTAATACTAATTCGAGTGGCTATTATTGGCCTGAAATATGGCTAAAAAATTAATTTAATATCGATTATATAAAAAATCTTTATCGTATTGATTAAGAATATATAATTCTTAAAGTGATGAATTGGCAGTGAAAATAATAAAATAAATGGGATTTCGATTTTGTTTGATTGTAAGGAAGATACAAAGGATTTGCAATGTTGCTCGGCAATAATTGTGAAGATGATAGTGAGAGATTATAATATAAGGATGTGGACCAAATTAGTGCAGCCTTTGTGGCCTTGTTTCCAGGAAACGACAGGTCATTCCAGCCATTCTCAATCCTATTCTAACGATGTAGTCCTTACTTAGACTTTCGTAAGAAGCAGCCTTTCATAGGGTTTCATACCTAAATGAATTAGTTTATCCACCAAGTTGGATTCGTATCAATTTGTATCCTTGTAATGCTGACAAATACATTGCTGACTACGTAACTTAAATATCTAATGAACATATTAACTGGCTAGGATTATTTATTATTGAAGGATATACACCAGCTTAACTAATAAATGGTATAATTAAATAAGTTTGAGTTATTAACTTTGATAGTAGCAGAAAACCTGTCATCAACAACAACAAACTGCAAGGCCAGGATTAAGTTTCGATGTTGGTCTTGCAAATTAACCATGATCCAGTCATCGACGGAAGAGCTTGACTATCTCATCGTCTAAATGCCCCCGAATTGAGATGCTTTATGGACAAATTATAGAGGAAGGAGATAGAGGAAGGAAGCCATGGAGGAAAGAAGGTGGTGAGGAGATGAAGATGGAGGCATGGAAGAGGGAAACATATTTTCCGCTCTCCCATTTTTCCTTCTTTTTTTTTTTCCTTTTTTTTTCTCCCGTCTCTTTTCTCCGGCCTCACTCTTTTTTCTTTCTTCCTTCCTTCTTTTATAAGCCCACTCATTAGGCCCATTTTAGACCTAATGAGTTTGGACTTTATTCTCATGGACCCTAATTATGGAGCCCATTTCAATTAGGGTCATGAATTGGGCTCTGTCTAACGTCTCAGTTTACCAATCATAGACGGACCGTTTTTCTAATATCTCCCACTCGCACATGATGGTATGGTATATCATCATGTAATATGATTAACACTCACATAACCATGCTCAATCATCTCGTCATACAGGCAAATATACGATAAGAACATAATTGTTATACACCTATAAGGGATATATAACAGCTCATAGCTTAATCTTGCCAGAAGGAGTCTTTTGTAGAATGATTTTGTTCTACCAAAGTGCATACAACAACATCACATACTGCTGAAACGTATGCCTTCCCCTAGTTCGTAACTACACAATCGCTGCTTTCAAATTTTTTGATCTCACGAAAGCTTTACTCATAGTTCACACATCATGTGACAAACTACATGAGAGTCGATTAAGCAAACTTATGAGACTATTGCAAATGCGTCTAGAAACGAACTTCCCCTCTTATACCAAACAATCCACATATCCAAGTTTACTTACCCAGCTTGACATACTTGGTTGAATCAATTATGACCATTAACAACAAACTAGAGTAACCAAACTCAACTACTCGTTTTGAATATGTTAAGGGTTCTAAGGGTAGGTGATACCGAAAACCATGTGTTCACGACGAGGTCTCATACTAGGAAAAATGAGATTGTTTATCAATCTTTTTTCTTCCTCATGGTCACGTATATAACACACATGGTATGATAATGTGTTATGGTGTTCTTTCCTTGATTTGGAGGAGCACATATTTATAAAAGATTATCAACACCACAAAGAAGCTTCGGTTACGATGTATTTTGCCATTTAACTTTAATCCATACTTAACAGGATTATTTCTGGCTTTAAACCAGAATATGCTAAAATATCTCAATTTTAGCATCTGATCATTTAATGATCGATATAGAAATTTATCCTATGGCGCATGTCTCTTTCCATACAATATTTCTTGCTTATTTACAATGGTCTCACCACTATAAAACTCAAGATAGCCTTTTGATTATGAACATGCTCTAGATCTCTTTTTATGTTCAAAATCAGTCTTATCTTAGTTTTTCCCCTAATAAATTGGAAAAACTAAGGTAAACACCCGTGTGAGTGGGTTATTTCTCTGTCCAACATGCTTTTACACTCAAAATTACAACAAATGTAAGTTCTCAACATTTGCGCTCGTGTATTACCCACGATGATCTTATTAAAGATCATGTTTTAAAGGATTACACATGCCATACAGGTCTTTAATGAACTCACTCCTTATTTTAGGCTTGTACCAACGGATCTATGATCACGTCTCGTACTCAAATTTCAAGTTCACTTTTCCTTGTGAAACTTGTACTCAAATTCACTTGTCCTCATGCAACCAAGAACTTCACAAAATGATACTTGATCTTGATTTGCTCAGACTTACAAAAGATCTTTCGATCCTTAAGCAATCGGGTCAACAATCATTAACGACTGTCGTTGAATCTTTAGATGGTTAGTGTTAAGTGAATCATTCCACTGTATAACTAACCTTCTAATTGCACCATAGCTAATGAAGTTATGATCACAACTTTTTTTGCCGTACATTCATATGTGTTCTTTGCAATAAGACAAAATGACAGTTCTGCAAGTAAGAACACATAGCCAGGTATGAACATCCCTCTCATCCATATCATTTATCCAACTAGCAACTGTGTCTCATTTTATCATAATCTCTTAGATAACACAGTACCTTGCAGTGCCTCTAAAGCATTGAAGTATCTCATTCATTGCTTTTCAACATCCTTTTTATATGTTGGACCAATATTTGCTAACTAAATTAACTATATAGCAAACTCTAGGTATTTTACACACCTAGGCATTGAATTGTGTATTACAAGACATGATCTTGTGATCAATTTATGTAGTCTATATTACAAAAACATTTAAATAACATTTGCGTGAAGAACATTACTTACACGTTCTTCTTTCACATAGGTTTATGGACATATGCACTCACTAAGAGACTTGCTCTTAGCTACAAGGTTATCTATGGGTTATGCATTTCTGCATTTTGAAGTTTTCAAGTACTTATTGATTCATCTCACATAAAGAGGGACAACAATCCACTTGAACGATCTCTTGGAGTTTGACTCCAAGGTCAACCCATATTAGTAAATCTCAAAGGTGGATCATGACTAATCTTTGGAGTCATTCAGGTATGCTAAACCATTCCTATCAATAAGTGTGATGTCCACATAAGATTAGAATAACTAGATTTATCTTGAAACACATGGTATTATCATAACAAATATAAATATACCATTTTATAAAAGAATAATGAGACTATTAGGTTAAACCATATAGGTCTCTACTCCAAGTTCTGCAGTGAGAAGATGAGTCTCTACTTCTCATTGATGTAGGTTGAGGTATAGACTAGCTCAAATGTCAAAGTCTATTTGATCAAGGTAAATCTTTCAATAAGATGGACTTTCAAATCTCGTTGTGTAAATTCCCTTTAGTGATTATTGATCTCTCACTCGATTTATTACTTATGTATCCACTCATCTCCAATGGGTGTTTACCCTTTAGGTAAATCAACCAGTTCTCAACATGGTTTAATCTCAAATGTCATTTGCACTTCTATCGCTTTAATCTAATCAATTTACACTGGGATAAGTGAACCTCTTACATACTCGTAAATTTATCCTTAACTTATGGAGTTACTAAAAGGATCACGATCGATTCATTTAATGAAAAATATCGTCGTGAGACTTTATCTATTGTAGGTTCATGCATGTCCAAAAAAAATGCTCCCACTGGGTTTAAGCTCCTTATAAAAACTCTTACAAAGATTAAGCTTCCTATTCCCACTAGAAAATAGTAATATTGATGCTCCCACTGGGTTCCATCTTCTTATAGGAACTCCAACTAGAATCAAAATTTTCTACTCCCACTAGAAATAGGAATCATGCTCTCATTCAAGTCAGGATTAGGAGCATCCACACACGTTTGAGGTAGATGAGATAGATGTTAAATCACTCGAAGACTTATCGATGCATCACTTTTAAAGAAAGAGATAACAATCGCTTGAATTGATCTCTTGAGATTCTAAAACCTAAGCATTTACATCTTCTAAGTTGATGCATCTCTTTTGGAGAAAGAGATAACAATCGCTTGGAAGATTTCTTGAGATTTTAAAATCTAATGATATAATTTACATTACTCACGTAATTTACATTATCCAATTTTCTTTCTCATCATCTTTCCTCACTCTCCTAAAAAATTCTCCCATTCGGATGGAATGATCCTGAGGTCTTATTTCCTGAGTCTTAGAGTAATAAAAGATTTCACTATCTTTATCTTAGCCAAAAAATATATTCCCTAGGAATATAACTTCTTATAGCTCGTTACTATACCATTCTTATTGTCTTACGATTAATGTATTATTTTGACACAGCTAGGTACTTAAAATCGTAAGCCTCTTTGTCATGATTGACAAAGGAATCGTGGACATTGGCAATATATCTCCTGGTGTCAAGTGGTTTAGGTCATACACTCGACCAATCCATAACCCATGGGATATATATGTAACGAACTTAGAGGGCATATGGATTTTGAACAGTGTGGCCTTAGCCATTGTAGTTCTATCCATATTAAAGAAAATTTTATTTCTTCCTTCCACTATGTGTATCATTTGCAGAGTGTAGGAAAAAACAACATATGTTAAATTCTCTTTCATCACATAAAGCTTTGGACCCACCTTGTAGATGTTTACAACCTCAGTAGATCCATAAAATTTTATTTGATTCCCATCTTGACTTACAAGAAGTAAGAACTAACTAGGCTTTACTTAAGAGAAATCAAATAAATATGATCGCATCTATTATAGTGATATATATAGAAGTGATGAAGTTGTAGGCCTTAGCCTTACCCTCTCATTCTTTTTTATGTCAAACATAAAAATGGATTGATAACAATGGGAATTTAGCTCAAAATGCCCTTTAAAATGGTTTTCTTCTTTAGTATTTCCTCTTTGTAATGTTCTTAATTAGACAACTTGAATTTACATAATTTCCTAAAACTCTCACTTGAGCTAATTGATATACTCAATTTTGTCAAAGTGGTTAAGTTGTATGCATCAACTTCATATAATCCCTCCTGACCAGGTGAAGTAGTAATAAATGGAAACTAGTATTTGCAATAATTATGTTTTTTTACCTTAACTAAGAAACCATATTTAGTGCTGAAGTAGTCTCCACTCAAACATAGTCTACCAAATACCATTATTGTTAGAGAGCAAATTAAATGCAAACTTTAATATGATCACGATGGAATTTAATGCAAGAAAAAATGTTTACTTTTGTACAAGGCTAACTTATACATGCCAACTCTTTAAACTCCCACTTTCTACTTGTTCCTCCCATGCTTAACTTATTCCTTCTTAGAACTAGTTGGTACCCAATAAAGCCATATTAAAACTTCATTGTAAGGATTTTTAAGATTGAATAATGAAAATTCAATTGGAACATCAAACAGGGTTACTTACTCATTTGCATGAGTTTGAGCAACATCCTCTCAAAGGAGCATCGTTCTTTATATCGTGTGCCTTTGGTAGCTAACATTTTACAGAAAAAATTTCAACGTTGTTCACATTCAAGGATTTTCTCAAAATTTTGTCTACTCTCCAATTCTTAAGAATTTATGTTTTTAAACCTTTTTTCTCACCTTTTCGTTGGAATTTATCCAATTGAATAAGAAATTGTCAGATTCCTCACGATCCCATGTTTGAGATAAGCATGGGTTAAGTGCAGCTCAATTTACTCCTAACTTTTAGGCAAGAAATGGATAACAACTTTAGACCTTATCATTGATCAATCTATGACCAATATCATTAGCTTTCTAATCATATGAGCCTTTTGCCTTAATTCACATGATTAGGTCATTTGTAATAAGAATCAGCATCAATGGTCAATGACCACGAGCTAAGCTAGTATCACACCAACTAACTGCTTCTTAAATACAATTTGCAAAACATTGCACCTTGATACTTGCAAAATATCTAAAAGAATTCATCATTCCTTGTACTCACAAGATGATGGACGTTGTGGAATTTTCTCACTTCCACATTTATATACATTTCGATCTAAAATGTATTGAGTGGTTTTCTACTCGTCATTGAATTTAGACGTAACTAAGTTCAAAAGGGCACGAGCTTTTGCTCTTATAGTACATGCTAGATGTTCATAATCTATGATTTATGATTGCTACCGCTAAAGCTAACCTATCTTAACATACGTTCTCGGATAACTCAGCTTCAATCGACTTTAGAAGAAATGAATAGCACAAATAAACAAGTTAAACAATTAAAACTTAGTTGCACATAAGCAATTCATGGCAATACACATATATTTACCATCCAACCAAAAATTAAACTAGTATAGCCTCTTATTAAGGTTAGAATCAAAAAGTAAACTAGGTGTACAATTACTATATCAATCTTAATAATTAACTATACTATATTTAATTTTCATAGACAATAAATAATGGTTGTTTGGATTCACTTTTAAAATCCACATGACATAGAGGAATCTATGTTGGTCATCTCAATTATTAAGACAAACTCAATAATTGGCAATATATTCAACATATAAATTATTGCATATTGAATTAAAGCAAATCAACATAACAATAAGCCAAAAACAATAAATGGAATCAACATTATTTATTGAACGAACATGCAATCCAAACAATCAGCCTCAATGTTGATATACGTACATCAAAATTGGTTAGTATTAGCACACAAATAATGCTTAAATATCCCCAAAATAATAATAAATGAATGTAGTACTTAACTTGTATTCACCAATTGGATACACAGTGGATCATTATCCAACGTGTTAGAATAAAATTCATAAATGGTCATACCATCTTATCGAGAATTCTATTAATCATACGACCGTAAAATGTATCTCCCACTTCTCATGAACTTTCTTCGCGATCATGGTGATCTTAGACATACCAATTTTAATATGTTTTTAATCTTAAGATACACAACAATCCAAACAATCAGATAAGTGGAAAATGACAAAAAAATGGTGATCTTAGTCAATTCTACTGGAAAATGACAAAAAATGGAGGTCTGGACACGTGTCACTCGCAACATGGCGTTCGACCATGCAACACCAAGCGTCGCATGTGCCAAACCACTTGCCTCCACGTGCCGAGCACATGCACCACCGTTGTACATCCCAAGTGCCATCGCCATGCGCTGCACGCATGCTAACGTGGTAGGTCAACATTGTGATGATGTGGCAGCTTATGATGGTGCTACATGTCACGTTTGTGTGGAGCCACGTGTCACTCTACTATGAAGCCACGTTTCTCGCATCTGTGGTGCCACATCGCATCCACGTGTTCTCCTTTCACTGGTCCACGTGTCCCACTGTGTCTTTCCCTCAGTGGTATATGTACAAAACACGTGTCGCATCATCATTGGTCCACACATTTTAGTCAACTTTGACAGAAATGATTGCCTCCACTAGGTGTTGCCGTTTGAGCGATCCATGTGCAACTAATAAGAGCTTGCCAAGTCACCTTATTGATCAGATTAAACAAAATCATATGTGTTGCCTCACTCAGTATTTTTTGATCTGTTTTTCGTTTAACGACCTTCTGGATGGAATTTAGCAACAAAATTTTGGCAAGTAGCTTTTTTAAGATCACTGATCTCAAATCTTTTGTTAGAAACTTTCAGTTATCAACTCCGGACGGACTCGAATAAAAACAGATGATACAAGAAAAAAATTTGAATACAATAAAATCACAGTAAGTATCCTAGACAGAAACCAACACAGATCTACCATCAAAGCATGCAAATTCTTCACTGGTGCTCTAATACCAATGAAGAAAATACACCGGTTTAACTAATAAATGGTATAATTAAATAAATTCGAGTTACTAATCTCAATAGTAGCAGAAAAAATGTCCTCAACAATAGCAAACTGCAAGGCCAAGATCAGGTTTCGATGTTGGTCTTACGAGCTAACCACAATCAATTCATCGACGGGAGAGCTCGGCTATCTTACCGTATAAATGCTACTTGGATCAAGATCCTTTATAGACAAACTATAAAGGAAGGAGATAGAGGAAGGAATTCATGGAGGAAAGAATGTGGTGAAGTCCTTCTCTCTTTTTTCTATTCTTTTTCTTTTCTTTCTCCCCTCTCTTTCCTCCTGTCTCACACTTTTTTCTTTCTTCCTTCCTTTTTTTATAAGTCTCTAATGGGTTTGGGCCTTAATCTCATGGGCCGTAACGGGTCTGATGGACCCATCTCAGTTAGACTCACGAATTGGACTCGGTCTAACATCTTGATTCATACTTTAACTGACCGAACTGGATTCACTGTCATGGCGGACCTTTTTCTAGCAATTATTACAATATTTTTTTTTTAATTTTGATTCACACTATCACACACATACAATCATAGACTTTATAATATACAACATCGGTGGACATCTTCAACGCAAATACCAGAGATGGAATTTTGATGCACATATCTTCCAAAATCTTGGCCTGGCACCTCAGTTCCACTTAAATAATTGGACACAAAGGCAAAACATTATTATCATCAATCCATCATGCCTTTCTTTTCTGGTTTACTACGTGTAATAATAAATTAAACATACCCATATATGGGGTCCTTAAAAAGATTGATTATTGATGTTCCTTTTCCTTTTCTTTTCACTGCTAATTGTTGCTAGCTGCACCTACCGTTCGTATTTGAGCATGAAAAATGGTAGTTTTGAATCTTTACAAATTAAGAATTCGTTTGACAATGCAGTATATAAAATTTTTCAATGATTAGTGATGACTAAATAATAAAAAAATAATATATTTTTTAATAAAAACTCTATATTATCCATGTCCAACGGGTCCTAAAATTGCTTTAATTTGGATATGGGGAACTCTTATGTATGAGAACCAGATGATTCTGCCATCTATTAAATAAAAGTTTCCATAGAGTTTCTAGTGTTTATCATAGGATTAGTCTCAAAATTTCATTGTTTTAGCCACATCACGATGAAAAAGAGGGCTTATCCTTGAATTGACCAGCTAGTGCGTGTGATCTTTAATTTTACATAAATTCAACAAATTAGGTGTCACGACCTATTTTCGGTGCCATAACCAACGTATAAATCGAACCGTCTATAGGAGTCCAACCATCTCGCACAAATCTCAATATACAGAATTATTATCCAAAATCATATTTTTAATAAAATAATAAAACCAAATAAAGATTGAATCCTCATTTAACAAAACAAATATATATACAATATTAAGTGCAAAAAATATTTTAAATTAAAATATTTGAAATAACCAAAATCGATAACGAAAACAATAACAATTCCCACAGAAATCCGGTGTGGAGCCTCTAACAATTCATACAAACGGGGGTCGAACGAAAGTGCACTGACCACAACGCCAGACTACCTCATTGAGCATTAAATGCCAAAGATCACCGTCCTCAAGGATCACCTGCACGATGATGAAATACAGGGACAAAACAAAGAAATGGGGGGTCAAGCCCAATGAGGGACAACACTCTGGATTTCTTCATACGTGTCTCAAAAAGCCTGGTTTGAATGGAAAACTACCATATGCACGTATACAACATGATGTATATATATGTATACACGCTACATACGTAATAGCGATTCAAAACCGTTTCAAAATCGTTCACAATCAAAGTAAACAACATGCACGAAAACCTTCAGAAACTAAACCAAAATCTTTTCAGAATAGTTTCAAAATTTATCAAGCTAATGTGTTTTCCAAAAACAAAATATAACCTTTCCAGAAACCATTTTATCCTTATCGAGGATTTCCAAGTAAACCCTTTTTTAAATTTCTACCAAAGATTTCAGAAATCAAAAACCTTTTTTATCTTTTATCGAAAACTCTAGTTCAGAGTTCAAAAACCTCTCTAGCCTTGCTAGAAAATTTAGAAACAAAGTCTTAGGCATAATAATAATGATAATAATAATATTATTATTTTCAAATTCAAAACATATCTCGTAGATATCAGTCAAAAACATATACCACGTATAAGAGACCGATAATAATAACAATCATGGTGTGATATGTGTCACTCTACCACCTCAATAATGATTGTAGACTCTGTCACTAAACCAATAATAAATCATGCGTCTGATCAGGACACATGGCTACCGGCAACCATGGTAGCTGGGTATAACAATCCTTGGTATACCAAAGGCTACGAACCCCGTAGCAAAGGTGTCCCGTCTCCAAAACATATACATAGTATAATTTAAGTCCAATAACAATCAGTCATGCGACCCAGTATATCAAAAGCAATAAGATATATAAGATATAACTTATATATCACAGTCCAAAAACAAAGTCACCGATTTCCCAAAACAATTCCATAATTCA
>CAODLS010996738.1:0-18795 GCA_948243855.1 Flueggea neowawraea | reverse complement strand
GATGATTTGGTGAGTTTTGTGTTGTTGTGGTAGATTGGAGTATAGATTCATGTTCAGGAGGATGATTAGAGTTAATATATGTGATTGGGATTATTCGTTGATTTGAGTGTTTGGTCGGACTGCATAATCTGGATAGGTGACTTACTCGAGTTAAATGTTCATTAACTCAAGTAAGATAGGCACAACTTTACTCGTGTTAAGTTTTGGTTAACTCGAGTAAAATAGTCTATGATTTACTCGAGTTATATTTGGCTAACTCGAGTAATCCAGACCCCAGATAACTCGAGTTAGCCTCTGACTAACTCGAGTAAGCATAGTTCAGAGGGACCAAATTGTGACATTTTTGTATTTGGTGAATTCGGAGAGTTTGAGGATTAATTTTACATGACTTGATTCTTGGGCCGAGAGTGCTAGATCTTCGGTCGAAATAAGATTTTTGTGCTATTGTCGTTTGAGTCTGCATTTGCATTTCATGTATGTTTTGTATTGCCACAGTCATCGATTTTGACATGGTTATAAATATTTGTTTCAGCTCAGCTCGGTTTTTGAGGTGACCAGCCATCGATCGGAAGATAGTGTTGCAGAGTTTAGAAGCTCGGCATCTAGTGAGTGGATGACAGCTTCAGACACATAGGCTATGTTTCTTTAACATATATTTATTTTTGTTGCGCTATCACCATAGCATGTAAATTGGACTAATCTAAAGATTGATTAAAGTAAATAATTTGGAATATGTGAATAAGTATTCACCTATTTGCTTTTGGAAAAAATTACATATATATATTTATATATATGTTTTCCACTCATTTCGATGCTGAGTGCATGCAGTGTTTTGGAATATTACGATTTTAAAATGGGTATTGTAACTCTGTGTTTGATACACTCTAGTTTGATTTTGACTTGAACAATTGTTCTAAGAACTCGATTTGAGAAATATGACACATTTTTTCATAAACAGTATTTGTTGGGGTTTTCGAATACATTTTCGAAAATAAAGATTCAGTTTTCGAAAATATATATATAAATTTGGATTATGGAACTGATTTGGAATATGATAAATATAAGCTATATCATATATATCTGATTTGTTTTGATATGCTCGGTCATATGATCATTATGCTTTGGATTTAAATATACTATGTATATGTTTTGGAGATGAGACGCCTATGCTACGGGGTGCGTAGCCTTTGGTGTACCAATGCATGTTAAACCCAGCTATCAGGGTAATTGGTAGCCATGTAGTTTTGACGAGGGCACATAATTGAATTATGGATTGGTGGCATGACCCCAATCATAATATGGTGGTTGAGTGATCTGGATCTCACCACACTATGTTTATGGTCCCTTATCCGTGATATATGTTTTTGACTCTGGTATTTGTGGAATATGTTTTGATTTTTAATGGTGGTGGGGCAAACCTCAACTAATGGTGATGGTGGGGCAAACCTCATAAGTTGAGTCTAAGCAAATCCCACATCTGCAGGTTGAGTTTAGGCAAATCCCAAATCGATAAGATTTGATTTTGAAAATAATACTATTAGTATTATGATGCCTAGAAGGCAAAGTTTTGATTATGAGATTTTGAGAAAAACTAAAAAGGTTTTGAGTTTTGTTTTTTTGAAACAGTTGGTAACAACTTTAAAAGAAAGGGTTTTCGGAAGTTTTGGATCATTTTAAGGTGTTTTGTTTGAAACCTTTATTAAGGCACAAGGTTTTCGAAAGAATCTCACTTGGGTTTTAAAACACTTGAGCTTTAGTTATTTTGAAGATATCATGGATAATAATTCCTACGTGGCGAAGTTTTGAACTCTGAAATTTCTAGCAACGCTAGAAATGGTTTTGAAATCCGATAAGTAGTTTTCGATAAAACGATTTTTGAAAGGTTTTGTTTTGGTTGAAAGTAGGGTAGATTTAATAAAGTTTGGAATGATTTTTGAAGGATTCTGGGTTAGTTCCAGAAGAATTTCCTGCATGTTGTTTGCTTTGGATGCAAACGATTTCAAAATGGTTTTGAATCACTATTGCATATGTAGCGTGTATATATATGTATATATGCGGGTTATATCTGCATGTGGTATTTTTGAATTGTTTTTAAAACAGTCTTTGTGAGGCACATATGAGGCAATCTGGAGTGTTGTCCTCCACTCACTGGGCTTGGCCCCTTTTCTTTGTTTTGTCCCTGTTTATTATCATCGTGCAGGTGATTCTTGAGAACTAAAATCTTTGGCATTTGATGCTCAGTGAGGTATTCTAACGTTTCGGTCAGTGCCCTTTTGATCGGGCCTCGTTTGTATGAATTGTTAGGTACTCCACACCAGGTTCCTGTGGGAGTTGTTTTCAAATGTTTTAATTTGAAATAATTTATGCACTTAATATTATATATGTTTTGTTATAATAAACAAAGATTATACTTTAATTTATTTTTCATATTTCTTTAAATATAAAATTTGGGTAGAAGTTCTGTACTATGGAGGCTTGTGCGGGATGGGTTGGGCTCCCATAGACATTTTACCTCATATGCCGGTTATGGCCCCGAAAATGAGTTGTGATCAAAAGTGGTATCAGAGCACTAGGTTTCAAGGATTTAAGCTGTTATGTACTCTGATACCAAAGGTGGTATCAGGGACTTAGGTTCGTATTGTCTTGGTCGGTTGTGAAGCCTAGGTATCTTTGATTGAGTCAGTTTGATTTCCCTCTATATGCCTTCTGACTTTGCTTCGGCACATTGATATATGTTTTGATAATGTGGCCATAATTTGTAATTTAACATCTGCATGTATGCATTGTTTGTTTGTTTTGTTCTGAAATGCATCACTGGCATAAAAGAGTTAAAGAGACCGCTAGGCGATGATTAGCCAAAGCCTCCAGTTAAGTTGGTTTGGATCAGTATGATTCGCGTGAGATGCCAGATGTTACAGTTTTAGCACCTTAGTCTTAGTCACTGTCTGTGATTCAGTCGGATATATATGGACGTTTTGTTCAAGTCCTTGGATATTTTGAATGATTCTTGTTTGGTCAGGTAGCTGGAGGTCAGCTAGTGGTTGCTGTTCTGACGGTTGCACCGGTTGTACCTGAATTCAATACTAATAGCCAGTTGATAAGTTTTATGGAACTTGAGCCACCAAAGTTTAAGGGTAAGATGTGGATTTTTCCACAAGATGTTATCAGGACATTAGAGCATTGTTTCGATACTCTAGATTACACTGATGACTCTAAGAGGGTCAGATATGCGACATTTCCTTTGGATGGTCGTATAGTTTTATGGTGGCGAAATTTCCTGAGAAAGAGGAGTATCCCTTAGGTAGAGTTTAAGAGCGAATTTTTGTTGTTCTTCTTCTCCGTGGTAAGGAAGGTGGGAAAACAGATAAGAACAAATATCTTTGGCAGTATGGCAAGCTAAAGAGTCACTGTTATCTTTGTAAGCAATTAGGACACGTGTTAGCCGAGTGTTCTCACTCTGATATTTCTTTGTTCCTATATTTTGTATTTGTATTCCTTTGGACTCTGTGAATTGTTGCGCACTTAGTATATATTCTTTTGAACTTCTATGCATCTTTGTATATTTTGTTTCTAGATCCTTTGATCATTGTATATGTAATATGCATTCTTCTGGTTCTAGTAAGATATCTGTTGGAGAATTCTGTTCCAGATTCCTTATTTCTGAGAAACAACTGTGGTTGATTTGGTCACATGACAGTTATGTTTTGGATTTAAATATACTATGTATATATTTTGGAGATGGGACGCCTATGCTACAGGGTGCGTAGCCTTTGGTGTACCAATGCATGTTAAACCCAGCTATCAGGATAGTTGGTAGCCATGTAGTTATGATGAGGGCACATGATGGGATTATAGATTAGTGGCATGACCCCAATCATAATATGGTAGTTGAGTGACCCGGCTCTCACCACACTATGTTTATGGTCCCTTATCTGTGATATATGTTTTTGACTCTGGTATTTATGGAATACATTTTGATTTTTAATGGTGGTGGGACAAACCTCATGAGTTGAGTCTAGGAAATTCCACATCTATAGGTTTAGTATAAGCAAATCCCACATCGATAAGATATAATTTTGAAAATAATACTATTAGTATTATGATGCCTACAAGACAAAGTTTTGATTATGAGATTTTGAGAAAAACTAAAAAGGTTTTGAGTTCTGTTTTTTGAAATAGTTGGTAACAGCTTTAAAAGAAAGGGTTTTCAGAATTTTTGGATTATTTTAAGGTGTTTTGTCTAAAATCTTTGTTAAGGCAAAATGTTTTCGAAAGAATCTCACTTGGGTTTTAAAACACTTGAGCTTTAGTTATTTTGAAGATATCCTGGATAATAATGCCTACGTTTTGAAGTTTTGAACTCTGAAATTTTTAGTAATGCTAGAAATGGTTTTGAAATCTGATAAGTAGTTTTCGATAAAACGATTTTTGAAAGGTTTTGTTTTGGTTTGAAAGCAAGGAACTTTAATAAAGTTTGGAAAGATTTTTGAAAGATTCTGGGTTAGTTCCAGAAGAATTTTGTGCATGTTGTTTCCTTTGGATGCAAACAATTTCAAAATGGTTTTGAATCGCTATTACATATGTAGTGTGTATATATATGTATATATGTGGGTTATATCTGCATGTGGTATTTTTGAACTGTTTTCAAAACAATCTTTGTGAGGCACATATGAGGCAATCTGGAGTGTTGTCCCCCACTCACTGGGTTTTACCCATTTTCTTTGTTTTGTCCCTGTTTATTATCATCGTGAATGTGATTCTTGAGGACTAAAATCTTTGGCATTTGATGCTCAGTGAGGTATTCTGACGTTTCAGTCAGTGCCCTTTTGATCGGTCCTCGTTTGTATGAATTGTTAGGTACTCAACACCGGGTTCCTTTGGGATGTGTTTTCAAATGTTTTAATTTGAAATAATTTCCAAACTTAATATTATATATGTTTTATTATAATAAACAATAATTATACTTTAATTTATTTTTTTATATTTCTTTAAATATAAAATTTGGGTAGAAGTTCTGTACTATGGAGGCTTGTGTGGGATGAGCCGGGCTTCCATAGACGGTTCACCTCGTATGCCAGTCATGGTCCCGGAAATGGGTCGTGACACCCTGTGCTAGCGGTACCTGAACCTCCGACCACTGACTACACTGTCTATGATATTGTGCCATGCTTTATGGGGAACTCAACAACTTTATGTCCCGACTGTCTACAATGGAAACAGAGGCCTACCGCTCTGGTACAAGCTCCAGAGTGCTTCCTCCCACATGTCTCACGAGGTAGACGTGAGCCTCCAAAACTCTATCCTCCAGCATGCCCTGCTGGCTATACCACACTAGCGCTCCGGGATCCTTGTCCCTGCCTCTGGCCCTAACCTCCAAAGTAACTTCTGTGTCTATGCTCTGCCTGTCCACTTTGACCCCGGCCCTGCTGGACACCAGATGAACTATCTGTCTTTGCCCTCTTGGGCTCTCTCGGTTGCCTATCATCTTGGTACTCTGTGCTCCTCGCAGCCTCAGATATTTACGATACTGTAGACAACCTCTGAGTCGCTACCACTCTCCTGATCTTTATTAGCAACCCATTCAAAAACTCCCTTGCTAAAGCCTCCTCACCTCGGTCCTCAGCAGGTGCATATCGACTCAACTCCTGGAACATATCCTCATACTCAGCTACTGTCATACCAGGCTTCTGGTGAAACTTGGTAAATTGGTTTGCCTTCCTATCCCTCTCGCTTCGAGGAAGGATAGACGATGTGAGCTCACTCTTAAACTCCTCCCAAGTAGCAACTCGGTGAGATCCCTGATCTTGCCACCACCTAGAAACTCGATCATCCAATAAGAATGACACAAGTGTAACTCTCGTAGAGTCATCTGTAAGCTCCATCACATCAAAACATCGTCCCACCGTGAAAGTGAAACTCTCGGGATCCTCCCCCGTTTTGCTTGCAAATATAGGAGGAGCAAATCTCAAAAATCTATCAAGATTAGACTCAGCATCAGACTGAGGTACCGCTGGAACTACGACAGTTATTGGTGCTATAACTCTCTGGCAGAGGTGGAGGAACTAGTGGCGCTACAACTGCCTGACCGGCTAAAAGAGGCTCCACCCAGATAAGAACCTAGGTGAATCACTCGAAGGCATCCATAGGACCAACGAACACTAGCTGGGGCTAAGGTGCTAGTGCAGTGACCTCAGCCAAACTAGCCACATCATGCTGATCGGCTACAGAATAATCAACAACCTCAACAGGCTGACGTCTAGGCTTCCCACGACCTTGACCTCGACCACGACCTCTCCTGCGAGGTGGATCCATAACTGCCATAAAACAACTGCATATGCAATGTCAAAATGCATGTGATTGCCACAGTACCGAGCCAAATACCAAAGGGTATATAGAAGCAAATCATATTGACTCGATCAAAGATACCAAAGTTCCATACCGACCCTAGACAATACGAAACATACGCTTTGATACCACTTTTGTCACGATCTGTTTCTGAACCGGCGTACGAGGCGAACCGTCTGTGAAAGCCCGACCCATCCCGTACAAGCCTTAAAGATCAGATTACTACCCAAAATATTTAATAACATTAGTAATTCAAAATATATTGAATATAAAACAGATTTATATAAAATCAACATAATATTTATATACAGTCTATATACCCAAAATAAGGTTTAAGAGTAAACCAAATCAAATACATCAAAAGCCAAATGGAAACACAGTAACCCAACAACATCTCGGTGCGAAACTCTCATACTCAAAACATAGAACCCGGACAAAAGGGCATCACTAACCAAAGGACACCTCACTAGTAAGGAAGATGAGGATCAATTGCCGAAGCCAAAATTCGTGTACCTGAAAGAGGAAATCATCCACAGACATAAATAAAACGGGGGTCAAACCCAGTGAGGAATAACACTCCAGAATGTCTCATACGTGCCTCACAAAGACTGTTTTAAAAAAGTTCGCAAATACCATATACAATAGCAATAGATACATAATTATACACGCTATATAGGTATAACCTTTCGAAAATCATTTCGAAATCATTCGCAAACAAAGCAACTAGCATGCATGTAGGCGTAATAAAATCATCTCAGATTTCAAATTGGATTTTCATATTCAAAACATATACAAGCGATACGGGACTAAGCAAGCGTGATATGGAGTCTGCCATATATCACGAGATGTGTGCACCAGCCATAAATCATAATGAGGACCCGCCTCTATCAAATCAAATGATGTGCTTGATCAGAGCAACATGGCTACCGACAACCCTGGTAGCTGGGCTATTTCAAATCATTGGAATACCAATGGCTACATGCCTCGTATCGAAAACCAAATCATACTATCATATAGTATAAAATCTTAAGCATGCAATCCAGCATCAAAATCAGAGAGAATAATATATAATACATATATATATCAATTTCAAAATAGTTATTGATTATTAAATCACATAACCAATTTATTATCACAACCAATCCTTAGATTAGTCCATATTCCAGAATATTTTCAGCACATCAAAAACCAGTAAATAGGAGTTTGAGACACAGCCAATGTGTCTGAAACTGTTATTCACTCACCTGGAAGTCTAAGCAATATCACTAGTCAAGGCCCACTTGTCGATGGCTGGCCTCGCTAGCAGGGACAAGTAGCTGTACAAGTAAAAACAACTCAAACATCAAAATGTGGTGCTGTGGCAATACAAAATGCATGATATGCAAATGCAAATGTAGATCTAATCCTACAAAATGGAAAATCTGCCCAAATCATGATCCGTTCGTTATCCAACAGAACCGAACACCCACATTGGCTCTAATCAGCCTCCTGCACATTAATGCAACCTTGAGTTCAACAAATGAACTCAAAATCCTCAAAAATCCCTACTTAGAGATTTAGATCTCTATAACCCATAAGGAGAAATCATCAATTTCTCCAAACCAAACTCAAATGTAAGTAGTTCTAACTCTGATCCAACAAGATGTATCAGAAACTACACCAGATCTGCTAAGAAATCTAGCAAAACCCGAAACCCTAGTTTCAGAGAAACCCATTTGGTTCAAATACCAAATACCACAAAACCGAAGCTTAACCCACAAGCTCCATGCCATAATCTAACATTTATTAACTCCCATTCCATCAAAAAAGAAAAGATCTAACCCAAACTTAAAGTTTGGTCGAAGCCCTAGAATGCTCAAATGCAAAGCAATATAAGAAAATCGGGAGATTAATGGATGTTTCTTACCTCAAACATTGTTGTAGAAGCAAAGAGAAGCAAGTGAGATCGAAGAGCAATAAATGAGACAGTTCTATGGTGGTTGAGATGAGTTATGATCGAAGAAAGGGTAGGTGCATGGTATTCACACAAAACTGCCCAGTTGGAACACATCTATGTGCACAGTAGGGGTTCTGCGTACGTAGAACCGTGCTCTACATGGGTAGCATTCCACACAATGTACGTAGAAGGCAGATCTGGAGTCCCATCGCTCCCAGATCTACAATCGACATGTGTTCCACCCCCTACTGTGTGCGTAGAAGACATCAATGTGCTCACGATTCACACCCATACGGTGATCAACGTGCCCAAAAGCTTTGCAACACACACAGACTATTCTAAGCACATTCATGGTCAAACTAAAGCCTCATCTACGTGCATAGTAGCCAGTACTATGCACATAGATTACCTCAAATGTGCATTACACACGTGGATCGACATCTAAACACTTTCTAAACTCCAACTCTTCTCGGAATACTACTAGATTCCGGTTAGAACAGGCGGGATATTACACGTGCCTCACAAAGACTCGTTTGAAAACGGTTCGAAAATGCTGCATGCAAGTATAACAAAATATACATACATATACATATACATAGGTAGTGGTGTCTCAAAATCATTTTGAAAATGATTTCATACAAAGCACACAACACGCAGGAAAAATATCGTAGTTTAATTTGATTTCAAAACCAAAGTCGTAATATCAAAGATATGAGACTAAAGCAAACAGGTTGTGGACTGCGCCAACAACCACACCAAAGATAATCGTGGACTCCGCCACTGATCAATAATAAATCATGCATTTGGCATCCCGAACATATGGCTACCGTCATCCCTGGTAGCTGGGATCTATCCAAGCATTGGTATACCAAAGGCTACGTACCTTGTATCGTCAGTATCCCGTATCAAAACAAAACCATACTACATAAGTATGAAATCATGAGCATGCAAATTAGAATTCAAAACAGAGAGAATATATATATATATATATATATATATATATATATTAATTTGCAAAAACGAAGGTGAATATTAATTCAAATAATCCATTTATTATTTTAACCGATCCTCGAATTAGTCAATTTACAGAATAGTGTGAACATGACAAAAAGTATTAATTCAACTAATCCATTTATTATTTAAATCGATCCTCGAATTAGTCATTTTACAGAATAGTGTGAACACGACAAAAATGAATACAATTTGGAGACAACCTATGTGTCTGAAGCTGTCAATCACTCGCCTGGATGTCCTAGATGACAATCCAATCAAACGCACTAGTCAGTGGCTGGTCATGCTGGCACGGGAACGAAACTGAAACAAATATCAGATGCAAAGCACATCAGAGTCAAAGCAAAGTATGATGATGGTATTGTGGTTGTACCCAAATACGTGCACATGCATATGCAAATTCAAATACTTAAATGATGCCCTAAACTCCATTACAATCGAAGATCTCATGCTCTCGACCAAAAAATCGAAATTCACCTAAAATTACGATTTGGTCCCTAAAATTTTGCAAAATTACATTTTAGTCCAGGTCCATGCAAAATTATGAACTAGTACTCAAAGTTTTCAAAAATTATGGTCCTTCAAGTAGTCAGAATCCTTAAATGAGTTCCCAAACTCTCAGAAATTACAAATCCGTACGTGAGGTCAAGTTTCTAAAATTTAAAATCTAAACCTCAACTTCCAGAAAAATACAAATCTACTTTAAACTAAACTTTCCAAAAATTTACAAATCTAATTTCAACTTTTCAGAAAATTACAAATCGAGGCAGTGGGCTAAAGTTTATTATCAAAACTATTAAACTCTCTATTCAATCAACAAAAATCGAAGCCAATCATATACAATGGTCAATTTTAACCTCAGGAACATTAATCCATTAACAATTTCACCAAACAAACAACAAATTTGCCTAAAATTGACCAAAATAGTCCAAACCCTAACCCACTTCAAGAACTCATGAAATCTCTTGTTTGAAGGCTTGATTCTTTTTAATCTAAGCCCTATTCAACTTATTCTGACATCCTCTAACAACCATTAACTCAGAATCATGCAAAAATATGAACCCTAGATGAATTCGTTTAAAAACGGATTTCAAGAATCAAAGCATGAAAATGATGTTTAATCCACAAAGTAGACAAAATCTTACCTTAGAAATTGGTTAAGGGTGATGGATGAACATTGTGGAAGAATCCTAGTTGAGTTGAAAGAGTTTTGAGTGAGAGGGGAGGTGTTAAATGAAAAAAATCAGGTTGCTGAGTGCTTTAAAGTCGATCTGTGCAAGGACAACGTACGTCGTGCTTATAGCTAACGTACGCCGTTGGGGTCGAAACCACATTCAGTCACTTCTATTTCAAATACAATGTACGTTGTGCCACCTCAACATAAGTTGAACATTAACATAACGTACATCATGTTCCAATTTAAAATATGTTGATCATCCTACAAATTTCCAGATAACGCACGTTTTGCACCAAAGCCAATGTACGTCTTGACCCCCACAGCTTTTATACTTGACATCTCTTACACCCGAACTTGTTCCAAACCATCCCTAAGATTCCTCAACTCCTAAAATCTCAAAAATACATCCAAAAACCAAGTTCAAACATCAAATTATCATTTGAATTAAGTCGGAGTAGGTTGGATGTTACATACTTCCCCCCTCAAAAGAAATTCGTCCTCGAATTTTCACGAAAGTCAAATTAAAAGCTAAAACCCTAAGTCTCAAATCGAATCATAACCCAAAATCTCAATATGCAGAAATGTAGCAAAATGTAAAAGCAGAATGCAATATCAAAATACAAAGACAAAGAGCAGAAGGTACCAACTTATGAATCTGAAGAGTCGACCAAGTGCGGATATCTGCACCGCATCTCATCTTCGGCCTCCCAAGTGGCCTCCTCATTTGAATGATGTCTCCAAATCACTTTCACTGAGGTAATATCCTTGTTACGAAGTCTTTTGAGTCGGTCAACAATCATAACCGAAATCTCATCATAAGACAAGTCAGGTCGAACCTCAATTGACTGTGGTGACAAAACATACAAAGGATCAGGGACATACTTCCTTAGCAATGATACATGGAACACTGGGTGTACAGAAGCAAACTGAGGTGGTAGTGTCAACTCATAGGCAACGACCCTAACACGACCAATAATCTCAAATGGACCAATGTATCTCGGGATCAACTTGATCTTCGTCCCAAATCTCATAACACCCTTCATCGGTGATACTTTGTGAAATATATGGTCACTAACCTAAAACTACAAATGTTTATGCTTCGGGTCATCATAACTCTTTTGATGACTATGAGCGGTCTGAATCCGTTGTTGAATCAATCTAACTTTTTCAATCGTCTCCAAAATAAGATCTGGGCTCAAGGGTTCTCTCTTTCCAGCCTCGGACCAACAAATATGTGATATGCATTTTCTACCATATAAAGCCTCGTAAGAAGCCATTTCGATACTTGAATGGTATGAGTTATTATATGTAAACTCAACCAATGGCAAGTGAATCCCAACTCCTACCAAAATTCACAGCGCACACTCTCAACATATCCTCTAGAGTCTGAATTGTGCGCTCTGACTGAACATCGGTCTGCGGATGAAAAGTAGTACTAAATCCAATCGAGTACCCAAACCTTTTTACAGCTTACGCCAAAATTACAAAATGAACTGAGGCCCTCTATCCGATACTATAGAGACTTGCACACCATGCAAACAGACAATCTTGTCAATATACAACTTTGCTAGTCATGTTGCTCCATTAATCATCTTGATAGGTAGAAAATGTGTAGACTTGGTTAATCGATCCACGATAACCCAAATGGAATCATACCTAGCAGGTGTCCTCGGCAGTCCCACTATAATATCCATAGTGATGCGATCTCACTTCCACTCCAGTAGGGGCATCTGTTGTAACAAACCAAAAGGACCCTGATGTTCAAACTTAACTTGCTGACAGGTCAAACATCGATTGAAAAATTCAGATATATCTTTCTTCATCCCTAGCCACCAGTAGAATTATCAGAGATCCCGATATATCTTAATGTATCCCAGGTGAACAGAATATGCAGAGTTATGACGTTCAGTAATAATCTCTTCGTGTAACCCACCCGAAGATGGTACGCATAATCTCCAACCAAACCAAAGGACTCCAAAATCATCAACACTAAAGCCTGGCACCTCGGACAACTTGCCTTTCTCAATCAAGCTCTATATCTCGACATCATCCTTTTGTGCCTCGCAGATCCGATCCAACAAAACATGTCTCGCCTCAATGTGACCCATCAATATCCCATCATCACCGAAGTGAAACTTGACTCCATCCTCAATCAATCTCTACCACTTTGACACTGTCGGTCATCGCTCAGTGGCAATATGGGCTAAACTACCCATCGACTTTCTGTTCAAGGCATCAGTGACGACGTTAGCTTTACCGAGATCATATGATATAGTGTAATCGTAATCCTTAAGTAACTCCAACCATCACCTTTGCCTCAAATTTAGATCACGCTGACCAAAGATATAATTCAAACTCTTATGATCAGTGAAGATCTCAAAAGTCTCTCCGTAGGGATAGTGCCTCCAAATCTTAAGTGTAAAGACTACTGCCGCCAATTCCAAATCCTGTATCAGATAGTTTTGCTCATGTCTCTTAAGTTACCTTGACGCATAGGCGATTACTTTACCATGCTGCATCAATACACAAACTAAGCTAACTCTCAAAGTATCACAGTACACTGTGAACCCTCCAGAACCTGACGGTAAAGTCAACACTGGTGCACTAGTCAAATACTTCTTCAACTTCAGAAAACTCTGCTCGTACGAGTCAGACCATACAAATTTCACTCCATTTTAGGTTAATCGAGTCATAGGGGATGTAATCCTGGAGAAATCCTGGATGAACCTCTTATAATACCCGGCCATCCCAAGGAAGCTTCGAATCTAAATGATGATCTTAGGTTTCTCCCAATAGAATACTGTCTCTACCTTCTTCGAATCTACCATAATCCCTTGTTTAGACACTACGTGTCCAAAAAATGCCACTTACTCAATCCAGAACTCGCACTTTGAGAATTTATCTTAAAATTGATGCTCTCTCAAAGTTTGCAAAACTGAACTCAAGTGGTCTTCGTGCTCTTCCTTACTCCTCGAGTATATCAAAATATCGTCGATGAAGACAGTCACAAACCGATCCAAATATGATCTGAACACTCTTTTCATTAAATCCATGAATGTAGTCTATTAAATATCTTTACCATGAATCCTCAACTGATGATCCTTAAGTTGATATTGGAAAACCACCGAGCACCTTGCAACTGGTTAAACAGATCGTCAATCTTCGGAAGTGGATATCGGTTCTTCACCGTCACCTTATTTAATTGACGATAATCTATATACATCTTTAGACTACAGTCCTTCTTCTTTACAAACAAAACTGGAGCACCCCAAGGAGAAGCGCTCGGTTAAATGAACCCCTTGTCCAACAACTCTAGCAACTGAGTCTCCAACTCCTTCAATTCCACTGACGCCATCCGCTATAAAGGAATCGATATCGTATCAACTCCAGGGTGTACTTATATAGCAAAATCAATCTCTCGATTAGGAGGGAGTCTCGATAACTCTTCGGGAAACACATCAGTAAACTTGCGAATTACTGGTACATCTTCTGCTCTCAACTTTGGAGCTTCTGGCTCAACCAAAACAAAAGCCAAATATGCCTTGCATCCTCTGCGGATCATCTTTTTTGCTCTAATAGCTGATACATAGCTGCGGACAAAAATATCTTGCTCACCCTGAAAACAAAATTCGTTCTAACCTGTCGGTCGAAAGCATACCCTCTTTGCAAAGTTATCTAGAGTAGCGTGCCAAGTCGATAACCAATCCATACCAATTATGACGTCAAACTCTTCCAAGTCTAAAAAGATTAGGTTGGCTACCAACTCATGCCCATCAATAGCAATCATGCGACCCTTCACCTTGGATTTAGTTAACATCTTATCACCCAAAGGTGAAGTTACCTCTAACAATTTGTCTAACTGGCACAATACCAATCCCGTATGCTTAACAAAAGGAGGTGTAATGAATAAATGCGATGCACCAATATCAAATAATACATAAGCATAAGTACCAGAGATAGATAATGTACCTGTCAATGCTGTATTAGAGGCCTGTGCCTCCTGGTGAGTTAAATGGTAGGCACAAGCCTATCCACCTGTAGCAGAACTTCCCTAACCGACCTGTCCATGACCACTACCCTGATCAATCTGGATACAGATCTCAGAACCTCTATCAACTCCTGTACTAGTAGTGTCTGTTCCCCCAACCACAGACTGCACTGTCTGTGAGCCTGTGCCATGCTTTATGGGACACTCAGCCACCTTATGTCTTGACTGCCTACAATGAAAATAGGTGCCTGCAGCCCTACTGCAAACCCCCAGGTGTCTCTTCCCGTAAGTCTCGAAAGGAGAAAATTAGCCTATTGAGCCCTGACCTGTTGCACGCCTGACTGGCTGTGTTGCACTATCACTCTAGGAACCATGTCCCTACCTCTAAGCTCTAGAGGAATGTCTGCACCTCTGTTCAGACCGGCTACTCTGTCCTCTGGCCTGCTGGCCTCCAGATGTGCCATCAGTCTTCACCCTCTTGGGCTCCCTAAGATGCCTTACATCCTGATACTTCATCCTCCTCTTGCAGCCTCATAAATCTGCAATATGCTAGTCAAACCCAAAGTCGCCACAACTCTATTGATATTGGGCAATAGCCCATTTAAAAGCTTCCTCGCTAGTGCCTCCTCACCACGAATCTCTAGCGGTGCATACCTGCTCAATTCCCTGAACTGGTCCTCACATTCTATCACCAACATACCCGGTTCCTGATGGAACTCATTGAACTGGTCCGCCTTCTTATCCTTTACACTAATGAAAAGGATAGACAACATCAGTTCCCTCTTGAACTCGTCTCATGCATTGATTTTTTGCAATCCCTTTGCAGCTCCACCATCTGGCAGCTCGACTATCTAACAAGAA
Organism: Flueggea neowawraea; assembly: GCA_948243855.1. Lineage (NCBI taxonomy): Eukaryota > Viridiplantae > Streptophyta > Magnoliopsida > Malpighiales > Phyllanthaceae > Flueggea > Flueggea neowawraea. Next base: position 3,477 of record CAODLS010996738.1, on the reverse strand, counting down.
TCTGGCAAGTCTGATCCTCGTCACCTCATCTATGAGGTCCATCACCTTAAAACATCGCTCCATAGCAAAGTGAAACTATCTGGATCATCCCCCATATTACCCTCAAACCTAAGAGGAGTGAACTTCAAAAACTTGGACAGAAGAGACTCAACATCTATCCTAACTGTTTTAGGAGCATCATTAGGTGTGGGTGCGACAACTGCCTCTGGCTATAGCGAAGGAACTAGAGGTGCTACAGCTGGCTGATCTGGCGCTGTTGCAACTAGTGGACTGGTTGATCTCCAACTGTTTGACCTAATTGCGCCCTCTCCATATGATTGAGAACTCAGGTCGTACGCTCAAACATCTCCAACTGAGCTGTTAGAAGCTACTGAAGTTGTGGTTGCTGCTGAGGTGCTGGAGCTGCAACCTCTGGTGCACTACGGACATTATGCTGATCGGCCACAGACTGAGCAACTGCCTCGACAAGCACACATCTAGGTCTCCCACGACCTCTACCACTGCGTCGATCCATATCTACATATCAAAAAAATCGTGTGTGCAATGTCAAAATGCATGTTACTGTCATAGTACCAAATCAAATATCAAAGGGTATACAGAAGCAAATCGGACTGAATCGATCAAAGATGTTTATGCTCCACATTGACCCAAACTTACGAAAACCTGGGGCTCTAATACCACCTTTGTCATGACCTATTTTTGAACCATGACCGGCTTACGAGATGAACCGCCTAAGGGAGCCCGACCCATCTCATACAAGCCTTAAAGATTTAGAGATACTACCCATTTAATAATTTTAAAACATTTATTTTAAAACATATAATAAAATAGGTTTATCATATATCAAAATATATGTGTATAAAAACATATATAATTAAGTTATTTGAAAAATCAGGTATTGAATTTCGTGGACGAAATTCTTTAAACAAAGGGACAATGTGACACCCCAAACCAAAATAACCATGCATAGCATACTATTATTGGTACATGCATTGCATAATCATTAATTATAGTTATAAATTAAGATACAAGTATGAATGTTTAAGGAATTAGTTAGTACAAAAAAAAAATATTAGGTACAATCACCTAGCTACGATAAATGTCGATTAAAATTATAGTAGCAAATTATGATTCGAGTTGAAATCTTATTTTTTATATATACGCTAACATGGATATAGATATGATATAAAGGAGTTGAATTAAAAGAGAGAATCATCAAATGAAGAAAACTAGGGACCCAAAAGGGGAACAAATGCAAAATGGGACTAACCGAGAAAAAAATTTATTTTCAAACATATGTAAACGAAATGAAACATTAATGCGCAGCTCATATTTTGTATCCGTAAGAACATAATTAAGTAAGCCATTAGCCCACATTTTATTTTACAACTGACCACATTAACCAATTAGATAAATCATTAGTAAACCAAAAGAATTTTAGATAAGAAAAGAAGTATAAGTCGGCAACCATCATCGCATTCCTAAGTCGGCAGATCACATATATATATTTCTCTTTTTCTTAGTTTAGTCACCCACACAAAGACCGAAATTAATACCTACACAACATTTGAATCTTCCTATCACTGTATATCATATTTGCATATTGGAAATCGTCTTTCATCACAGCATCTAACCAAGAACAAGCTTAAGGTAAATCTGGAAATCTGAAAACTCCTAATTACAGTCTAATTGCTTCTTATTTTTGAAATACTTAGAGATATAATTGTGGCAAGACTAAAGAATAAAAGTTGTGTATTTGGATGTCATATACATGCCTGTAAGATGGCTTGGTACAATTCGATGCCGTTGGAAATCTATTGCTGAAAAGGGGTGAGCTGCTCTGATATAGGTTATTGTCTGAACAGCCTGTTTGTACTACGATTTTGGAACCCTTAGAGGCTAAATTAGGAGATGTATAAAACATGACAATTGTATCCAACCTTGTCCAGTAACGACCTGTAAAAGGAGGAGTTTTAAATATGTGTGTGTATGGAGTGATTCTAGTTTAACTAAGACTGGTCAGTCATATTGATCCATCCAGTAACGTTTATTTAGAGGTTCTATTATAAATTCTACTGAGGTTTCTGTAGATTCAATTAGGCTTTGATATTTTTCAGAAAAATCAACATGTGAATCTAGTTTCGAAAACAACAAATGTTTTCTGATTTTGGATTTCTGCAAACGAATTTATGAACAAAAGACTAAGAAAAGGTCTGTCTTCCCTATTTCAGTTTGTGTTCTGAATTGATAAATTTACTGCACCTTGTGTAGGTGGAATTAGACAACGTGACTTGTGCCATTAGAAATATATGTGTCTAGGTTTTAAATAAATTTATAGAGAAAAAATTGGTTCTGAAATGAATGACATATGGTTGAATTACTAAGGAATGCCTAATCTGTCCTGTAACTAGAACAGAGCAACATTTAAGCTAATTTTGAAAATTCACTATAAATTATACCAATTGATTTAGAATTCAAGATTTATATGGATGGAAATAACAGAATATATAATTTCATGAAAAATTTATATCATACTCGAATGTCTGTAACTCCAGAAATGTTAAAAAGAACATAGACTGTTCAGTTGAAACAACTTAAGAAAAACACTATAGGGTAAGGCTGACAATTTCTGACACGATAACACGATTTGTGAGTACACGATTATGACACGACACGAATGACACAAATTCAATTTTTGTAATGTTTATATAATGTATAATGATGTGTGACATGTAAATGGTATGACATGATTACGACACGTCTAACACGAATTGCCACCCCTACTATAAGGACTATTTTGGTACATTTTTAACAATAGGGACCAAAATGAAATTCCTTATAATAAAACAACAAGAATAGAATGGAAACATATGTTTATAGGTTATATATGAAATTTTTCTATAGTTAATGAAATTCAAATAATCGAGTAAATTGCTAAGATATAAGGACTAAATTGGAAGGAATTTATATTAAAGGACTAATCCCTAATTTTATAGAAAAGTATATTTGATATTGATAAATGTAATTTTTATTATTTGATAGACCCGGAGGATTCAAACACTCATAGATTGGGGAACTAGAAGTCCTCCGTACTTGATACGTAAAGTAGAGGCTCCGGTGAGTAGAAACTGGAGGTGTCTCCACATGTTTGCTATATGCAATGTTATGTGTTGAAATTGATATTCTGTCTTGATATGTGAATATGTGATAATGTGGAAAGATTTGCTTATTACACATACAAATGTATGAGATACCTGGTATTGTTTACAAGTAACACGTGTATGATATATTAAAATTGTTGAAAATGAGCTATAGACAAATGCATAGAATATGATATGAACTCATATAATATGATTTCGTTTATCGTGTAAAGTGAATATGACTTGGCTTGCCTTGATGCCAAAAATATAGAAATGATATGATTTATAAGTACAAATATCTTTCATATTCATAATTTTATTGATGATTGAAATGATA
>CAODLS010996735.1:0-10254 GCA_948243855.1 Flueggea neowawraea | reverse complement strand
CAAGGGTAGTGTGTTGAGGTCCTTTGCTTCTAAAATTGCATCTTTCTTTGAAGCCCAATATTTTGGCAAAGCTTTTAAGATCTTCCTCATAAGTTCTGATTTTGAGTATGTCTTTCCAAGTGCCTTCAACCCATTTAAGATGTCATTGAATCTGTCAAACATCTCTTGAATGCCTTCACCTTCCTTTATCTTGAAAAGTTCATACTTGCGGACAAGTAGTGAAACTTTATTCTCTTTCACTTGTGAAGGTACTTCATAAGTAATCTCCAAAGTTCTCCAAATCTCATCTGCAATGGAGCATTGCTGGATTTTATGGAATTGAGTCTTGCTAAGTGCACAAAACAAAATGTGCATTACTGTATCAAACCATTTTCTTGTCGTAATCTATCCATTCGGCCTTTGGTTTGAGTGTTTCAACTCCATCCATAGTTTTCTTTGGAATGTATGGACCTGTCTCTACTGCATCCGACACTTCTTCAGCTTAACACTTTAAGAATACCATCATTCTTGTCTTTCAATAGACATATTCACTGTCATCAAAGAAAGGAATTCTATTAATAGACAAACCTTCATATTTAGACATATCTCTCAAAGATTTCATTTTGGATCTTATACTCAAAGTGGTTAAACCTTAAATATTGAGCACTTAGCTCTGATACCACATGTAATCCTAATTTGGCAATCTAAGAGGGGGGTGAATTGGATTTAAGTTAGAACTTTAACAACTTTTTGAAAACTTTGCAATATTTTAATAAAATCAAAACAAAACTTAATCCAAAACCCTACCACAAAAAAAAACTTAAAAGTAATAAAGAGATTAAGGAAAAAGAGAGAGAAATCCTCAATTTATAGTGGTTCGGCCATTTATACACTTCCTTGTTTTCTAGGCTCACAAGAAACCTATTATACACTTGTTTTTATGGAAGAAACAAGCAAACCAATACCCCTTCTTATTTTTCAAAGAACCAAACAAGAAAACCTAAACTACCCTCAAGCTTTAAAACCAAAGCCTGATTACAATGGATTTTTGAACTGAAATTAAGTTCACACACCAACCCAAATAGCTAAAAAATCAAGAGTAAAGCTCAGTTGGTACGTGAAGTAGTAAGCACAAGTGGAGAGAGAAAGTTGAGAATCAAGATGACAAGGTTTGGGCACTCTCACAAAGATTTCAATTAGTTTCTCTCTCTTTGAACTCCTCTATTTATAGACAGTCTTTAGAAATAGCCGTTGAAAGCCTTAAAGGAGTCTTTGTGAGAGGAGAGCAATACTCTGATTTTAATTGATGTCAACCTCATTAACGTTCGCTACTGATATCAACGCGCGTTCTTCAAATGAACTATTATGAATTAACGTGCATTGTAGATCTTTAGCGTGCGTTGTCTAAGTTTCAGTAATCACTGTTGAGATGCAAACCTTCATTAGCGTGCTTAGACAACCATCAACGAGCATTGATAATGATTTCAACGTGCTTTGTCAACTTTAAGAATCACACTGTTAAGTCTGACATCACCTCGTACTAGGGAATATTCAAATTTCATTCCCAAGAAGTGTATAACAACTTTGTCAGTATCTAATAGCCTTCACAACTACGCGCGTTCTTTCTTTTATAACGTGCATTGTCAAGTTTCTTCAAAGATGACAACTTTTCTCAACAATGAAATTTCTTTACGTCATCAACGTCTCCTCACATGATAGCTTAGACAAGTTCTAAGCAATTCCTCAATAATGTGCGTTCTTTTTCATTAGTGTGCCTTAATGAAAAAGAGTAATATATCAGTAGGCGTAAGTTATCATCTACATGTGTTGTTTCCTTTCTTGGGTGCATAGATTAAGTCTTCACTTTTAATCAACGCACATTTTTGAATCATCTGTGCACTTAGTTGCATCCCCTTGATAAATCAAGCTAGCATATCCGTGCGTTCTTCAATTATTAGCATGCTTAGTCCTATCCATAAGAATTCCAGAATTGCAGGATAATCACTAAGGGCGTTGTTACTTCATTAATGTGTGTTGATGCCATTTTGACTTAGAATCAGTGTGAGTTGGAAATCATCACGTGTGTAAAGGTTAATTAACGTACGTTGCTTAACTTTTCGATTGTTTTGTCAATCATCAAAACTTAGAAGAATTTTTCATGTTGTCCATAAACTGGCTCAATAGGTTGCACGTGTCACAGTCACACCATTTGGTGCATTTGACGGATGACACTTGTGTGTAGACTTGTAATAGCACACGTGGCATACTGTGACTTGTTCGCCTTGTTCGCGTGTGCCATATGACCAACCAAACGATGCCATCTCGTCACTTTGCTTCTTGGGTCTCCACCACACTCTTAGAATATCCCCAATGATACTCTTTATTTTAAAGTACAATTCTTGTATAAATAAAGAATACATTTAATTATATAGAGTAAAAAGAAGAAAAGTTCTTCTCTAGTGAAAAAAAAAATTGTTCTTGAGTGGAACTCTTTCAAATTTAATAGTCATTTTGTTAGTTCCTATTAAAAAAAATTATTTTTTAATTATTTTACATCTCTTTTTTATATTTTTATTTATTATGTTTTCAATCAATAGAACTAAACTATCATTAATGTCATAAAATATAAGAGAGTGTATGCCTATCCAAAACTAGCTAGTAAAAGTAGCTCTTTATTTTATTTTTAGATTATAAAGATCGGATTAGAGTTGTGTTTTTATAATCATAACACTTATAAATATCAACATGTATCGAAAACGTTTTTGGACACTTTTATCACTCTTCTTAATTCTAAATTACTATAATTATTAGATAATTAATTAAAAAAATCTTTTATTTTTAAATGGATTTAAAATTATTTGGATAAGTATTTATTCAAATAAATATTTATCTCTATTCATGTTTAACAATATATAGCACTAAAGGTTTTATCTTTATTAGCATAACTAATTAATGTCTTAGATATTGGGTTTAAAATTATTCAGATAAGTATTTATCTCTATTTGTGTTCAATAATATCTGACACTAAAAGTATTTATCTCTATTAGCAGAACTAATTTTTTTATCAAAATTTAAATTAAATAATTATGATTAGGATAAACTATTATCTAAATATTGTGTTGTGTAGTATATCTATTTCATTATAGATATCCATAATAGTAATATTTTATTTTACATTTAAAAATTGTGCATACATATAATATAGTAATATCATTATATGCAACGTATTAAAAAATATGTTCGACTCAACAAAAAAGTTAAATATATTCGATTAAGTTTTTTATTACATAATTTTATTTTTTCTTATTTTAAGAAAAAAATTGACTACTAAAATTTAAAGTATATATTTATATTAAAAATAATTAAATGACAAATAAAAATACATCAATAACATTCAATATACGTATTCAAAAGACTAATATATTTAAAAAAATATTGGAGATGCTCTTAATATGCTGTCTTCACCGCACTGTCTCCCTGTCTAGATTCTTACTCTGCTTCTTCAGTCTTTACCGCCGACTCCCTCTCTCTCACGAATGTAAAATGTTATTTGCTGTTAATATTTATCTCATTGCTTGACAAACTACGAATGTGAAAAATTCATGTAGTTAATTGAGAAGCTGCTGCGCACAACCAATGCTGATTGCAAAAAAGATTTTTCCGGGAGCTTTATTTCATAGTTTATAATGATATTGAACTTGTTTGAGAGATGGGTACAATAAAACTTGTTTCTTTGTATGCTGCAAGTGCTAGCAAGTTTTTAAATTATTAACTATATTATGATGCTTTTATTGACTGCAAATGAAACTTTGGTGGAAAACTGTTAATGTCGTACACGATTTTCAATTGCTTAGTCGGATGTGTGGTCTCGATTAACAATATGTTTAAAAACGAAAGGTGAAAAGTTGGCTTGCAGCTAACATAGTTCGGCCTAATTCTTTGGGAAATTTACATATTTCATACTCTTAAATAAAAATTTACAAAATTATCCTCTTTAATTTCGAAATTTCAATTACATATCTGACAAATAAAAATTACAACTACATAAACTTTTATTTATATTTGTTTATATATTGTTAATATTTGTCTATATGTTATTTATATTTATAATTTACATATTTGTTTATATATATTTATTTATTATTTATATATGTTTATATTTTTTATATATATTTATATATTATTTTTTATTCATATATTAATTAAAATTAATTAAATTTTATTTATAAATAATATATTAATAATTTATAACAACATATAAATAACCATGATACTCCATGGACAGACTCGTAAACAAGAAGACCCAAGCGCGGCACGAGCAAAAGTGTTTTACCATTTCTTTTATTATTTTAGCACCAAATCACCAATTGATGCCGACACAACAAGTCTAGACCTCTGATGTGAAACAAAATCCACTTGGTGTACTGTAATAAAACTAAAATAAACTCCTAATGGACTACGTAAAGGAGAAAGCAAAATGCACCATGTGAGAAGCAAGTTCAATGACGGGGTAGTGGATTGTAAAGAAAGTAAATAAAAGCAACCACAAGAAAAGCTTTCAGCCGGTTGGAGATCAGCTGGCAAAGCCTAAGAATGGTACAAAATTATTTGTGAAGGTAGAGAACTTTAGAATACGTGAGTTTGGAGGATAGGGAGAATTAACTTATGCACATATTAATTTTAGTTCTTTTTGCCAAAAAAAATCTGCTTATCACAAATTTCACATTAATTTTTTAATAATTTTATGATTAAGCTATCCAATTGTTAAGAAATTATAATGAATTTCAACTTTAAATAAAATAGACATGAAAACTCCCTACATCCCAAAAAGAAAATTAAAGTATTCTCATTAGTGGTACAATGAGAGTCTATTAGACTATCTTTCCATTTATTAGACTACCAACAAAGAGAGTGCACTAATCTAGTATAATTCAAGGCTCTTTGAACTGTTTCAAACTAGAGTCTATAGACATATTGGATCCCATTGTATATTTTTTTTGCATACTTTTTTTGCTACATACTTTTTTTTGCAGCATATTTTTTTTTAATTATAAGAAATTATATTTTCAAACAATTAAATTTTAGGACAAATAGATTATCTTTGGCTCGTTTGGCACTACAACATATAACATATAGTATATAGCATTTTGTAATAATTGATAATGAATAAATAGTGAAAAAGTAAAGAGATAACATATTTTTTAATAAATATATTATATGTTGTCCAAAATATGCTATATGTTATGCACAACAAACAAGCCCCTTATTATTTGTAGAAAATATAATTTCTCACTTATATTGTTTGAGTGAAAAAAAAGAAATGTACTTTATGTAATATATATCGTAAAAAAAATAAATGAAAAGTAGCGTAATACGAGTTCCGTGATAGAGTCTAATGATAATCTAAATTATTAAAAAAATTATTTAATAATAGAGAATTTAATAAAATGTTAATATAATATTGAATCAAACCCAAATAGTTTTATAATATTGGAAGAAAGGGTACAAGAATATCTGCGTTGAAACGACAACAGTAATGTTGTCGCCTGGATCAACAGAAAAGAGGCGGTTGCCAATCAACAATGGGCATTGATTGATGCGATAAAACCATTGCTTCATAATAACTGATCAGTCAATATTTCACATGTTTACAGGGAGTGCAACGGGGTAGCAGACTGGCTTGCCAAGCAGGGACATACTTTCACTAAGGGATTTCATGAGCTGAATCACCCTCCGCCTGGAATAAAAAAAGTCCTTGACATACCACCAACAGTTAATTCTGATTAGATGGATATCAAAATAGGAGGCCAAAGTTGCATTGCCAAGCGTTATGGAGTAATAATATACCATTCTGATTTGTTAACTAAATAAGCCTTAATCATTATATTCATTTGTGTATGTAAATATATCATTCTGATTTGTTATGAATATTCAATTTTTTTTATCAGTAAATGAACAAATTGTATTAAAAGACAACCACCAGAATAATGTCCGGTCAAAAGAACTTCTAGAGCTATATCATTCTGAAAGTTCGAGTGCAATTACAAATGGAACCAAGTTGGACACCCATACACATCCATGCTAGAGTAAACAAAATTCTTGTATCTACGATGAATAAAGAAGCCACATTTATGAAAGGAAGAGTATATTATATCCTTCTCAGAAGTTGAAATTGAATTTTGAAAGACTCTCCTGCCGGTTGTGAGTCTTCCAAATTTCCCACGCAATGATTTGTGAGAGTTTTGTCCAAAAAACTTTCGGCAAAACTCCATCAGCTAGCTAATCCACTGCAGGAAAAAAGAGACAGTAGAGAACGACATGACCCAATGTAAACCAACTTGCTGAAGCACTTTACTCCAAACTTAGGAGGCCAAGCAACAGTGTAATAACATGTGATCTTGAGTTTCCAAATAATTGCAATGAGGGCAACTGGTATCATTTTCCAAAATTATACCTCGCCGAACAAGAAATTCTTTAATTGGAAATCATACCTCACAGATCAATTTTGCAGCCAAGTAAATCAGCAATGTCTTTCTATCTAACATCATAACTCTTAACACCAATTAAAGAGCTTTTGTTGAAATTTATCTTCAGTCCAGAAATGAGCTCAAATACAAACAACATTCGTTGCAAATTATGAACCATAGATAAATCATAGGGAAGGAAACAAACCATAGATAAATCATAGGGATGAATATTCAAATCTTAATAGTTCACCAAATCTTTGTTTGGCTAATTAAATTTTTATCCATCCCTTGCTTGATAGATAAATGATCAGTAAATTGGTTATGGGATTATTATTCTTTAATTGCTGAATTTTTTAATATTTTAATACACATTATTAATCGAATTTCAATTATTTATGTTAGAAAATGGGTCCACCCATGATCCAAATTGATTAAGTGTCAATTGGGTTGGTCAACAATTGGGTTTTGGTTAACTTATTTGGTTTGGTTTTGGGTTTGGGTTTCTGATTGGTTCAAAGAACCGGTCAGTATAAATATTGATGCTTAAAGAAATCCTAGAATCATCACTTCACATAGAATGTAAAAACACTCCTCTCCCATCTCTCTTAAGCCGTCAGCCTTCATTGACTATGGTGGAAGACTTCGTTCTTTCTAGCACATGTGAAGAGATCGTTCTGCGGCTCTTAGGTTGTCAATACAAACTTCCTTCCTGGCATTTAACATCTGTGGTTCGTGGCGACTGACAACATATTATTCTTGTGCATCCGCTGTATATGGAGGTAGAATCTCTATCCCTCTTTATTTAATTATTTATTATTGATATTTGTTGTCTATTTCATATGCGGATGCCTTTTATTTACATTTTTTGATTCAGTTTCTTATTATTCTTGATTTTTCTTTTGTTTACTTAACTATTATTGAGAATTGAATTTTCATTTTGACACTGTAAATAACTATATATAGTATTATTTTTATTAGTACTCTTATAATTTGGAAACTTAAGGTGTTGTTTGAAAGTTGATTAGAGAGGAGCGTAATTAACTAAGGTTAGCTTCTTCTTTATTTTTGTTGTAAAAGAAAAAGTTTCCTTTTTTGTTATGGGGCTTAAACTAAAATCTAATCGGTGTTTCACAAGCGCATGAGAATCGATGTAATAATAAAAACCTTAAGAGTATTCTTAGGGTGTCGAATCCATAGGGACGAATGCTAATTGTGATTGATTTGAACAAGAAAATAAAATACTCAAGGAAATGATATTTTGTAGTATTTTGGAATAAGAAACATGAAATGTAAAAGACAAGCAATAAGATAGATGTTAGGATTTTCAAGATCCAACCAAGACTTCTAATTACTACATTTATGAATTGATTATGGGATGTTGAGTGTTCTCTAGCTCTTATCGCTTAAAGCCTCTTTCGAGATCATTCAAGCCATGTCTACATTTATTAGGAGGGTCTTTTCAGTCTCACCTAACTAAACTAGAGTCATTAGGTTCTCTTGGAAATTTTATCAAAACCTTGTTGGCATGAATATGTCTATTACATAACCTAACAAGTTTAATGCATGTCAACCTCATCTAGCCTTCTCTTTTCGGTCCTTCAACTAAATTTGTTACAACTACATCTAATGATAGCCAATTACAACTCCATCTAATGATTGCCAATCACAATAATATTCAATTAAAACATGTTATTAAATCAAATCCAAGATTTCAACAAATATGGCATTCAAAGCTCAAAATATATAAACTACAAATATGGAAATAAAGGCACAAATCCCATTCATAAACAAAGTAAATATTCATCAAGGTTTACATGTTTGGGTCCTAACAAAATGTTTAAGCTACCATGATTTTGTACAACAAAATAAGACAATTAATATCAACATAAACCATGGTAAAAAAATATAAGATATGAAGAGAGAAGAGAAAATGAGTATAGAAGAAGCCTTTTTTTGGTAGCCTTCAAGAGAAATCTTCACACTTCAAGCCTTGGTCTCCCTTTCTTTCTCCAACCCTACAATAACGTTCTTCTAAATGAAAGAACAAAGAGAAAAATTATGTGCAAAGGTTGGATCCTTCCTTTGATGCATGCAAGTTGTCCACTTTTCGTACACCTTTTATCCTTAGCCAAAATTTGAATTTTTTTTACCCAAATAGGTTGGTCATGGTCATGCCATGGGCGTGGTGGCTGTCGGTCCTTTGGCCATGCCTTTTCACACGATCGTGGTCCATCTCGGCCTAGTTTCACGATTCTGCACCTCTACCACGACCTTGACCATAGTCGTGGTGCTAGGGTGTGGCCGGACCATGGTCTCCAGCCATGACCATGGTGTAGTCTGTGGTGACGACCAATGAAGCGCAATCGTCCGATTTTCTTTGCACCTTTTCCCATTAATCTTGCAACTTTAAAAAAGTCTTTTCATGCATTTTTCTTCTCTTTTCCATCTCATTTCATTCATTCCTCATCACTCTACACAAGACACAAAAATGTATAATTACATCAACAATTTAGCACATTTAAAGTGAAAATGCAATACTTTTATGCTTGAATTAACATGTACATTTAGCATACATCAAACTCCCCCACACTTACTCGTATGCTTGTTCCTAAGCAAACCAATTTCAATCCCGGGGTAAGAATACAAATTTGAATTGAACAGGTCGAAGCATTCTTATATCATAAAAGTATCCGAATAAAATGATCAAGAGAAGAAAACCATGCTATTCATCAATAAAATGAACAAAAAGTTGGTTGAGAAGTGGAAATCCCGACAGTTACAACTACTAAATCCCCTAGCCCATTGGCATCTCTAAAGTTCATCTCCCAAATTGCTAAAATTGAAGTACATTTTTCTTTCGTTTGGAGCAAACTCAACATTATTCCTTTTCAATCACGAGTGCTTGTCTCCAAATTTTCTTTCATTATAATTTTTCTTCTTATTGCTTCCACTTTCTTTTTCGGTGGTACAAATACAGTTAGTAAATTAAGCGTTCAAAAACTTTTGTGCATTTGCACCTATTGCGGTTTCCACCATAAAGTAAGTATTCCTTTTTATGCGAAAACTGCTCATTTGTGATGAGTGCTTCCGATTACTTAGAAAACCTAATAAGCAAGAATAGACTGAAAGAAGTATTGAAAATGGTCTACATTCTTATATGGTTATTGAAAATAGCGAGGGGAAATTGAGTACAGGAATAATAATATCTATTTTGCATTGATTAGGAAATATTTTTATTTTTAATTTAATTTTTTTATTTCGGCGTAATTATTGGTCATAATGTAACATCTCGCCCATTTCATTGGTGTTCGAGGGTGATTGAGTTCATTTTTTATTTTGATTTGGTGGTTGAACCAATGATTTGGTATTTTGGGTAATGAATATTGATGGATTTAGGTTGATTTTTGTCCCATTGATCATGTTAGTTGGTTGTGCGATAGAACAAGGTGTTTTCGAGCGACAAAAGTTGTGTTTTTTGAAGCATACGGACGTGGACACAGGCAGCCCTTTTGACCGTGTTTGGATGCCCTTAATCGTGTCTCATTTGGTTTGAGACATTTATGTTTGTGTCTTGCGAGTGTTTGCTCGTGTCTTTGGATAAATGCCCATATCTGTCATTTACATGTTGTCTGGGCATTACAGGGGTAGAGATAGGGTCATGTATCCATTCGTGTCTTACCAAAATGCACGGGAAGTGTCCAAAACGCCGCCGTTTCGCTTAGTTTTGTTTACACAAACCCTAATCCGACTTCATTCGGCCCCACACCCCTTCAAACACTACAAACATGCCCCCAACCTCTCAAATTCC